>PJEM01005635.1:79789-126680 GCA_004023845.1 Helogale parvula | reverse complement strand
CCATGTTTTGGCTATTGTTGACAGTGCTGCTATGAACATTGGGGTACATGTGCCCCTATGCATCAGCACTTCTGTGTCCCTTGGGTAAATCCCTAGCAGGGCTATTGCTGGGTCATAAGGGAGTTCTATGGATAGTTTTTTGAGGAACCTCCACACTGTTTTCCAGAGCAGCTGCACCAGTTTACATTCCCAGCAATCTAGTATTTAAAGCCAGAAGACTGCATGAAATCCTCAGGGGAGTATGTGTAGACTGGATCAAAAACTGAGCCTTGGGCCACTCCAACATTAAGAGGGTTAGGGAAAAGAGAACCAATTAGCAAAGGAGTATGAAAAGAAACAGTGAAGTGGGAGGAAACCGAGAGTCTTGTGTGGTGCCCTGGAAGCCAGTGAAGAAAGTTAGCAAGAAAGCAACTAATTGGTCAAATGCTGCAGATGGTCAAGTAAGTTTAGAAATAAGAGCTCAGGGGCACTTGGCTGTCTCAGTCTATAAAGCATGCAACTCTTCATCTCGGGGTTGTGAGTTCTACCCCCACATTGAGTGTAGAGATTACTTTAAAAAAAGATAAAGAAAAAGGAATGAGAGTTCAGTGTTAGATATAATCGATGTCACTGGAGATCTTTAAAAAACTGCTTCAGTAGAGCAGCAGGAGCAAAAGCCTGAAAAAAGTGGAGTTAAGAGAGATCGGAAGAGGGGCACCTGGGTGGCTCAGTCGGTTAAGCATCCGGCTTCGGCTCAGGTCATAATCTCACATTCATGGGTTCGAGCCCCACGTCAGGCTCTGTGCCGACAGGTAGCTCAAAGCTTGGAGCCTGTCTTCAGATTCTGTGTCTCCCTCTCTCTCTGACCCTCCTCTGCTCATGCTGTCTCTCTCTCTCTCTCTCTCTCAAAAAAAAAAAAAGAGAGATTGGAAGAAAAGAAATTAAACAGAAGGCTCTTGAATTCTGCGCTAAAAGAGCAAAGAGCAGCTCTGAAGTAGAAGTTAGTAGCTAAAGAGAGCAGAGATCGAATGAGTGTTTGTGTGTGTTGGGAAAGAAAAATAATATGTTGTGTGCTTAGGGAAGCAAATCAGCAAATGGGAGGAGGGGACTGAAGATGCAGGAGAGAGGAGATAACTGCTAGAATGGTGTCCCTGAGCAGGTGATCTGGGGAAAATGTAAAAATGTCCTCCTGTAAGATCAGGGACAGTTCAACTTACAGCAACAGAAGAGGAAGACAGAGTATGTGGGTACAGATGAAGGCAGATAAGGAGAGGTGGTAGTGGGAGAAATTCTCTTTTGATTGCATCAATCTTGTAAGTGAAAATGCAAGCTGAGAGTGAGGAGGACAGAGGTGGTGTTACAGGTTAGAGAAGTTGTGAAATACTAATCTTGGACAGTAAGTGGACAAGTGAGGTATGATGTGTTCCTTGAGCAGCAATACGGACTCACTCAAAGTTTCGAATCCTGATGCAGGTAGAGGAAGGCATGCCTGTATGATTGCGTTTTTATTCCAGCCCTGCTCAGCGGCAGACTGGGGAGTCCATCAAAGTTGTAGTTTTTACCAGAACAGAACGAAGAGAGAGCTAGGCAAAGGAGTAATTTAAATGGAATTCAAGCAGAGCAAGAAGGAAACCTCAAGGAAATGAGGGACACTGAAAAGGTGGTAGAATAATGGGCAATGAGTGTGATGGAGGGATTGTGTTGCTAGAGTTGGTGTCCTAGGAGCAAGCTGGAAAGATAGGCGGGAGTGGTCAGAATAGGATCAATGAAAACACAATGACAGCGAAGGGTTGCAGTCACTGGTAACAGCAAGAAAAACTGCTTAACAAACGTTGACTGTCGAGGAAAAAAGGGAAATCTTTTCCTCTGAAAATGCGCATCTCCCCAATACTAAGCATCTATTGTGCCCTAGATACGGGTAAAGTCACAATATCTTCCAAACATCCAGATCAGGAATGGAAGGAAAGGCAAATTCCTTTGACGCATGCAAGTGAGCAGCATTTAGGTGATCTCAGCAAGTTGCATCAATGTTTTATCGAACGCATTGTGTTTCATCACGCAAGATTACAGGAATCCAACCTCTTGAGAAGATTCCAGTACAAAGGATCCCCCTCCCCATTCCACGTGTCACTGAAGGCCAAAAAGGAGACCAGGAGATTTACAGACCGCCACCGCAGGGAAGGGTGACCGCGAACTTGGAAAACCCAGCAGAGGGCGCTCGGCTGCCCCGCCTCCCCGGACCTCGCCCCTCCAGGGGAAGCTCAGCCCCGCCGCCCGCGCCCGGGTTTTCAAAATGGAAACAAACCGGCCCCGGCCCCGCCCCCCGCCCGGAGGTAGCCAGGAAAAGGGCACCGCCCCCTGGGGGGTATCCCAGCCGACCAGGCGAAGGTTCCCGCAAGCAGAGTTGGCTCCCTCTTTCCTTTTCTCTTATGACTTCCTCCCTGCCCACTTTCGGGCCCCAGCCAACTGACTGGAAGCCTCGCAACGAACGGTCCTACCCTCTCTTCTCCGCTGGATTCCTCACCTGTCCTCAACTCCGCCCGCCCCGCCTCCGGAAGTGACGATGACCTCCCGTCTTTGCTCGCGTCCCGTCGGGCCTTGCGGCGGCGGCGGGAAGATGGCGGCGGCGGGAGCCCTGGAACGGAGCTTCGTGGAGCTCAGCGGTGCTGAGCGCGAGAGGCCGAGACACTTTCGGGAATTCACAGTTTGCGGCATTGGTACGGCACCAGCCAAGGAGGACGCGATCCGGTCCTTCCCCTCGGGCATCCCTTATGGGTTCCTAAATCTCTGACCCCTGGTTCATACTCCCTAAGTCCACATGCCTATAGCCCTGGAATCAGAGCTTCCGTAATGTCCTATTTCGCCCTCCTTTCTTCTTCTCTTTGTATGGATTGTCAGCCGTCATCCTCTGCTTTCTCCGCGCCTTCAGTTACTGTCATCCCTAAAGAGCACTCTTCTTTTGCAGGGACTGTAAATGCCTTGCCTGGAGCCGTGAAATACAGTGAGAGCGCGGGAGGCTTCTATTATCTGGAAAGTGGCAAGTTGTTCTCCGTCACCAGAAACAGGTTCATTCATTGGTAAGCGCTGTGTTCGCCAACCCCCCTGACAGGTTGGGTTGTTGGGCCTCTTGACTTTTCGTGGCTGTTCGCAGAATGTCCCTTTCTGAGGCGGTAATAGACAGGAAAAGAGAAGGACTGTTTTCACGTCTGAATCAGGAGAAAATTAGGGAGGCACAGTGTACTGGGAGAGGTGCCCTTCCAGGCAGCACTAAACGCAGGGGAAATGAAGCTTATGGGATAAAGCCCCAAGGACCAGTTTTAAACTTGAACTCATTGTGTTTTTATAGTGTTTTACAGCTTCCTTAATCCTTCAGGTACATTTGAGCTTTTTCATGTCATGCATCTAAGCAGGTCTAACATCTAAGTTTGCTAGAGATGAAGCTGTGAACAAAAGCAACCACCATTTCCATCATGTAAGATGTGTAGCTGTTTGAAAATGAATGTGGACCTGCCTTTAATGGGGCAGTTTTATGAAGGAAAAGACACCGAATTAAGGGACTGCAACATAGGTGTATAAATATAAATTTTTCATGCTGTGAGAGGCTAATGAGAGGGCCAAATGTTATTAGTGAGACAGAGTAGGCCTTCAAGGACATCACATTTAACTTGAGATCTATAGGATGAAAGGTTGGCCAGGCAGGAGACTCGGGGATAGAACAGTCCAGCAAACAGCATCACCATATGCAAAATCCATCAGGTGTAAGGAATTGTGCAGGTTTCAGGAACTAACTGGAGATCTGTGTGGCTTAAATGCAGTGGGTGAAATGGAAAGTGGTGTGAGAGATGCGGAGACTGCAGAGGTAAGCAGGACTCAGATCACGGAGGACTCACAGATCCTTTCTAAGGATTTTGGATTTTTTTCGCAAGTACTTTGAGTAATCATTGAAGGGTTTTAAAGAGTTACTCTTTACTAACATAACCAAAATTGCATAAAGAAAAAGGTCAGTTTAGCTGTGCCTGGGTGGCTCAGTGGTTAAGCATCTGACTCTTGATTTCAGCTCAGGTCATGATCCCGGGGTCGTGGGATCAAGTCCCTTGTCAGGCTTCACACTGGGCACAGAGCCTACTTGAGATTCTCTCTCTCCGTCTGCTCCTCTCCCCTGAGTATGCACTCACGCAATCTCTCGCTCTCTTTAAAATTAATAAAAGCATATGTGTATATTATATGATATATATACATATTATATATACGTACGCATGTGTTGTTTTTAAAAAAATCATTTTATTTCAGGGCAAATGGATTTCAGTTAGATAGGTGTAATACAAAAAAACTGCTTGCTTTTATGAATGAGAGATTCTGGTGGCTCAACTATGGGAGTAGCTAGGAAAGAAGAAATAGATGGATTTAAGACGCATTTGCAAGGTAGCTTCACTCGGACTTGGTGATAGATTGAATGTGGGGTAGAAGATGGGAAGGGAAGTAGAACAAAGGCGATTCCCTGGTTTCTGGTGTGACTAACAAGAAATTGGGTGGCCGGGTTGCCTTTTACTAATACACAGAAGATGGGTTTTGGAGAGATGTGAATAATTCTTTCTGATATATTTGAAGTTACCTATGTAAGGCCTCAGAAATGTCACGTAGGCCTTGACATTTATAGGTTGGAGGCTCAGAAGAGAGACCTATGTTTGATGTACAAACCTCATATAAGAAATACTTTTTAGTGTCTAATATTTTACAGTCCGTGTTCAGGGACTGAGATAGAGCAGGGAAGAGAACCAAATCCCTGCTCTCGTGGAGGGAGAGAGGCAGTAAACAACAGTAACCCCCCAAAACAAACAAATAGTTTGTCCAGTGATAAGTGGAATAGATAACAGGGAAACAAGGTGAGAGGGAAGGGAAATGCCTGCAGGAAGTGATCTTTTGTAGAAGGTAGTCAGGAAGACCTAGTGGGAAGCTAGCATTTGAGCAAAGGAAGTAGATACCTGGGGGACGAGATTTTTCAGGTAGAGCCATCCAAGAATAAGGAACCAATAATGCAAAGAACCTGAGACAGGAGCTTGTTTGTTGGCAAGGGACCAGGAGTCCACAACTGAGTGATCAAAGGGTAGAGTAAGAAAGTAGCCAAGGGTCAAATCAGGGCTTTGTTGGTAACTTTAAGGCATTGACTCTTACTCTATGCGAAGAAGCCATTGAAGAGTTCTAAGTGGAGGAATGACATGATCTAAGTCGTGCTTTTAGAAGATTGCTGTGGCTGGTGTGTTGAGGATAGAGGATAGCAGGGAGGCCGATGAGGAGGTTGGTGCCACAGTCCAGACACGAGATGCTGGTAGCTTCGAACAGGGTGGTATTGGCAGAGGCGGTGAGAAATATTCTGTGTGCGAAGATGTTTCGAAGGTGCGCTTGTTAAAATTCCTCTTGGTTCAGATACAGGGCATACAGAAAGAGAAGCGTCAAGGGTGGCCTCCAGAGTTGTTTTGTCTTGAGCACCTGGAAGTTATAGAGATGGCATTAACTGAGTTGGAAAAGAGTGCAGGTGAAGCAGGTGTTTTGGTCTCTGTGTTTTTCAGGTTTGCTAGTCTAGGTGTTCTGTTTGGGACTGGTTTCATTTAAAATCCCTGTTGGATATACAAGTGGAAGTGTTGAGACAGTAGCCAGTTCAGTGGAGAGTTTGGGCTGAAGGTATAGATTTGGGAATTGCTATCATTAGATGGCATTTATAACTGTTACAGTGAATGAGATCACCTAGAGATCACCTGCAGTGTGGCATTTGGGGCCGGAAAAGGTTTGGGGGGGCGGGAGGCTGCCCTGCACATTTTAGGGTATTGAGCAGCATCCCTGGTCTCTATCCACTACAGACCAAGAGCACCCCCCGCCCCCCCGCAGTGTGACAAGCAAAAATCTCTCCAGATACTGTTAAATGTCCTTAAGGAGAGGAGTGGATTGATCCCCTGTTGAGAAATTGTGTAGAGGAGGAAAGAAAAGGTCTGGAGGACTGAACTCCAATATTTAGGAAGATAAGGAGACTAGGAAGGAGTAGTGGGGAAATAAGAGTTGAACAAAAGGAGAGTGGTGTCTCAGATGCCAAGGGAAATATTTCAAGAAGAAGGATAGTGGGACACTGTTAAATACTGCATAGAAGTCAGAAAAATGAAATTAGACCTCTGCATGGTAGAGGCTTGTCAGAAACTGCGCCATTGTGGAACAAACACCCGAAGTGGCTGGGCTCTGGAGAGAAGAGGGCAGGAATTGTGAGTACAGAATAGCTCTCTTAAGGAGCACTGCTGTGAGAGAAGCAGAGAAGTCAGATTCTCCCAGGAGGGCAATGCAAGGGTATGGCGGAAATATAATAGCGTATTTATACACAGTCAAGTGCAATCACTGGAGGAGGGGAATTGCAGGAAGTGAGATATTAGAAAAAAATATAGATATGGCAAAGAAAGTGTGGGAGAGAGTGACTGAGCCAGGAGCTAGTCTCCAAGGAGTGAAAGATCCATAGATAACTGCGGCGGGCAGGGTCGCACATGCTTCAGAGCTGAGTGGTTTGGGCAGGGAGGGAGGAACCGTGGCCTGGAGTGGCAGTGGAGAGCAAGCAGGACAGCTGTGCCCCACCTTGAGGCCTCACTACAGGGAGTGTGGTAGAGAGAGCTCTGGAGGTGTCCTCAGGCAAGATCCAGGACCTAACTTTAACCAGAAAGTGGGAAAGTGAAGCAATTGTTCAGAGACCAGGTTGAGGATCCAGAAAACTGTGCCGGTGACATGCCATGAGTTACCAGAAGCAAAGTAGCCCTAGGAAGTTAGAGCTCACCCAGTGTGCGCAGCTTTGGGAGTGATAAGATGTACTTTGAGAGAATGTGTACAGTGAACAGATACGATGACCCAAAATCAAGGTTTGAGGAAATAAAATGCAAGAGTCAGGTCAAGAAGGAGAGGGAATACCTGGAGATGTGGAAATAAAACCAGGAGAGGGTAGTGTCATCGAAGTGAGGAAAGAGACTCTCAGAAGGACAGCATTGTCAAGTATGCAGAACGCTACTCAGACGTCAAGTGGGAACAGGACTGAAGAACCCATTGGAATTGGTGAGGTGACCTTGGTGAGCAGAGGGCAGCTTGAAGGGTATGCGGGAGATGAGGGAATAGAGGAGACACGGCCATAGAGGGGAAAGGAGAAATTGTGATGGCCGGAGAGTGGCAGGGATGGGGCGATGGAAAGGGAGAGGCCAGGGGAGAGTGTATTCAAATGTTGAGAGAAGGCTTTGGCAGAAGGAGAGCTGGATGCGGAAGGGATATACTTGAGAAAATCAGAAATTGCCCTTGAATCGCTGGAAGGAGACTTGCTCTTCAGGGGAGGCTGCAGGCAGAATGGTAAATGAGCTGATGCGAAGTGAGGGCTCTCGCAGCGTGGTGTCTTCTATGATCCAGTGCTACCATATGGCAGAGTTGTGCCTGCAGAGGTCTTCCCTGCGTCCGAGCAGGAAGGAAGTCATTGAAGGAGAAATAGTCGCATTTATTAAGGGCACTGTAGTATGATGCTGTAGTACTAATAGTGGAGGCTACATTCCGCTGGAAGTAATGGTGTGCGGTGTGAATTTTCTTTATCATGAGGTTCAGTTACTTTGAGTACCATCATTCTAAATGAATAATTCATTGGGGCGCCTGGGTGCCTCAGTTGGTTAAGTGGCCAACTTCGGCCCAGGTCACGATCACACTGGTTCGTGAGTTCAAGCCCTGCGTCTGGCTCTTTGCTGCTAGGCTAGAACCTGCTTCAGATTCTGTGTCTCCCTGTCTCGCTGCCCCTCCCTAACTCACACTCTGTCTCTCTAAAAGTAAATAAACACTGAAATAAAAATGAAATAAATTTAAAAAAATGAATAAATGAGGGACGCCTGGGTGGCTCAGTCGGTTGAGTGTCCGGCTTCAACTCGGGTCATGATCTCACGGTCTGTAGGTTTGAGCCCCGTGTCGGACTCTGTGCTGACAGCTAGCTCATGAGCCTGGAACCTGTCTTCAGATTCTGTGTCTCTCTCTCTCTCTGACCCTCCCCTGCTCATTCTCTCTCCCTCCCTCTCTCCCTCCCTCTCTCCCTCTCTCTCTCCCTCTCTCTCTCTCTCTCAAGAATAAATAAAACATAAAAAATTTTTTTGAATGAATGAATGAGCCATCAAGTTTGGAAATGCCTCCATTTAACAGAGAATCCTATAATAAGATTGGAATTTTATATTGTGTTGTGGTTTGCAAGTGAATGTTTGGTGATGGTTTGGATTTTAAGACTTGATCTGAATTTGTTTACCCAAAAGTTTGAAATTGGGAAGGTTCACTTAGAAGCTATTTCCATATATTTCAAAGCAACAGTTAGTTAGAAAAGCATAAACTTTTTAAACAAATGTCTCTTTTTTGATAGGAAGACGTCTGGAGATACTTTGGAGCTGGTGGAAGAATCACTGGATGTAAATCTGTTGAATAATGCCGTTCGCCTGAAATTCCAGAATTGCAGCCTCTTACCTGGAGGGGTTCATGTCTCTGAGACTCAGAATCATGTGATAATTTTGATCTTGACCAATCAAACAGTGCACAGATTACTTTTACCACACCCTTCCCGGATGTATAGGAGTGTAAGTTGGTTAAGAGGAATTTGCTTTATTTCCCAAGTTACTCTGGTTGTCACAAATCTAATGCTGAAGCAATATCCTTTGGAATTGAAAGAAAATTGGATTTCTTGTCAGCTCTTACTTTGAGGGTCACAACTTAAAATGATCAGACACATTTTTAAGTTGAACAAATAATCTTGATTAAAAAGAATAGCTTTGTTCCTAAGCTCAATTGTTTCTTACCTTTAAAGCTTTTGTAGAGATTGAAAGGAACTGAGCAAAATTCAGCTTATTTTATTTAACAGATTTTTCTTTTTCATTACTCCACAGGAGTTGGTAATTGAAAGTCAGATGCAATCAATATTTACTGACATTGGAAAAGTTGATTTCAGGGATCCTTGCAACTCTCAGTTAATTCCAGCGGTACCTGGACTCTCCCCTAACTCTCCCTCCTCGGCAGCCTGGCTTAGCAGTGACGGGGAGGCTCTGTTTGCTCTGCCATCTGCTTCTGGGGGCATCTTTGTTCTTAAACTACCTTCTTATGACATACCTGGTAAGAGTGGGAACCGAACTTGGATTTAACTTTAAACAAGGAGTGTTGGCAATAAAACAGACCTTAGAAGACCATACCCATCGTCCAAGTAGGAATTGCTTCCCTGCTCCCCCTGAAATGATCATTCAGGGTTGCTTGCCAGGGGAGTCGCTAGCGGTTTTAGGGTTTTGTTTTGTTTTCTGAGAAGGTAAGATTTATACAGTGGATGAGGAATTGTAAAGTGTTTTGGAATGTGGGAAGACAAACTAAGACAGTCTAGTCTAAGGCCTACAGTAGAGATCAGTTAACTAGTTCTCCGCCTTCAGGTTGAAGTACTCTAACTAAAATAAATTGACAGAAGGAAGTCCAGCTGCTGGTAATGTGCTCCAGGTTACCGCTGTCTCCTGCCTGGATTATTGCATTACTTTCCTGAGTATCCCTCAGATCTGTCCTTACACCTCTACAGAAACATCTGGCATATGTTTAAAACCTAAGCAGGGTTGTGTCACTCCATTGCTTAAAGCCCTCAAGTGAGGGTTTGTTCTTCACGTCATTCTGAATAAACCCAGAGTGCTTACATTGGCTTTCAGTGACTTCTTTTTTCCCCTTTGCCTTCTCTGTACCAGCCTCATGCTTCTTGTAATTCCTTGAACATACCAGGCACACTCCTACATCAGGGTTTTTGCCTGACATAGTCTCTCCAGCTACTAGCTTGGCTCATTCCCTTAACTCCTCAAGTCTTCATTCAGCGTCCCTCAGTGTGTGAGGCCTTCCCTGACCGCCCTTTTCAGAATTGCACATACACACTCAGCATTCACTGTACGCCTCCTGCTTTCACTTACTACATTCCGCTTAATTTGTGAGCCGTCTCTGCTTCTGCCCTCCCCCCGGTGGACTGTAAGTTTTATGAGGTGCTTTTTAATGTTTTGTTTACTGCTGCATCGTCAGCACCTGGAACTGTGCCTGGCACATGAGAGGAACCCAGTGATTCTTTTGGACAGAATGACTATTCTGAGCAATTCGGCAAAATAGTTTGGCAAAAAATTTTCCCTAGCAATATGTTAGTGCTGTTTTTATTGACGCAATGATGATGCAAAATATTTTAAGTAACGTATGTGGGAACTCGTCTCAAACTCTCTTACTCCGTACGGAAGTGGAGAAGCCTGTCACCTGTTATAAGGACCTTATTCATGTTTGGATCCTTGTTTTTGAGTTTCTCTGATTCTGATCAAGAGGTGCCTTGGATGTCACTGGTCTGTTTTCAATCTTGTAGGGATGGTGTCAGTTGTGGAACTAAAACAGAGTTCAGTAATGCAGCGACTGCTTATAGGCTGGATGCCAACAGCTATCAGGTAAGTGGTGTCTGGTGGGTAAATCAGAGGGCCCAGGAATTTAATTTTTGCACTGGTCAGGAACTGTTAGTGATTCCAGTCTTACTATAAGGCAGATAAGTATTATACTGGAAAGGAGAAGAGTCTGCAAAATATCACAGTCCATCTGAGGAGAGCCATGCCTTGGGCATCTTGATAGCAGAAACGGATTTTCTCTATATATTCTCACAGTATTCAACTCAGTGTTCTGCCCTGACTCACCAAATCCAATTTTGTGTAAAACTAGAAGTAGAATGTTTCTGATGATTCTCTATTCCTTTCTTATGTAGAGCCTTTCAGAGTGTATCATCGTGATTGGTTATAGACCACATAGAAAATATAGTTATCATCCCAGCATGTAAATCTTGGTTCCTTCTGTTGATTAAGAGTGTACATTTGTAGGGGCACCTGGCTGGTTTAATTGGTAGATCATGCAATTCTTGATGTTGGTGTTGTGAGTTCATGCCCCATGTTGGGTGTGGGGAATACTTAAAATCTTAACACACACACACACACACACACATACACACACACACACACAACCGGTACATTTATAACTTTATTTTGTCTTCTTCATTACAATTTCTAAAAATCTGATAATTATAACTCTAAAAGCCTAAAATCGGGTCTTATGTTTTTAGAGGTGACCAGGGGCCTTCAGATCGTCCCCTTGCTCTTGCTGTTCATTGTGTCGAGCATGATGCCTTCATCTTTGCTCTGTGCCAAGATCATAAACTACGAATGTGGTCTTACAAGGTATGCTACATTTATAGTTACTATAAGTTAAAACAGCATTGTGAATTGTAAGAGAATTGAAGTCCATCTTGCTGTTTCTGTCAAAGATTATTAAGATCACTTAAGTTTGGAAATTACAGGCCATTTCTAGATTCAGACAGTTTTCATTTAGCTTTATGTTTCATACATTTCTCCCCTTTTAATGTATTTTTAAATTATGAATCCTACAGAATTAAAATAGTGCAGAGAATAATCTTCTCTTTTTATAAATGCATTTATAAATGTTTTATAAATGCAAGTCAATGAAATAGTTTTCAAGATTCATAAGAAACATAGTTGGTGATTTTATTTATCAGACTAAAGAAACATTTTCGTCTCAGCCTTTGAAAAGATCTGTAGTGTCCCTCATCAGATTAAAGAGAAAGAGTGATAAGTGTGGTAAATGCACATCCTGCCAAAGGGGAAGGAGTTTATATTTCTAACTGGGATATGCTTTGGTTCTATTTGTTGACTCATCTTGGGCAGGACCAAATGTGCCTGATGGTGGCCGACATGCTGGAGTACGTTCCGGCGAGTAAAGACTTTCAGCTCAGTATCGGAACTGGACATAAGTTACGACTGGCCTATTCCCCTTCCATGGGGCTCTACCTAGGGCTCTTCATGCATTCGCCAAAACGCGGACAGGTATGAGACACATAAGACGTGTATCAAGCTCTGCTGTATATACTGATGTGGGGAAGTAGCCGTAGATTTATTGAGTCCATTTAAGCTTTCACACCAACTTAGGTGTTCCATATGTTGTTTCCATGGAGATGATGAGTTTTGTGCTAACATGTGAATTAAAAGATCTTGAAGAAGTCAGGAAGAACGGGAGTAGAGTTCCAAGGAATACAAAAGGGAAGGTTAACCAAAGCTAAATAAGAAGGAGCCAGTTTGGTGGAAAACTGAACTTATGAAAGGGATGTGGGTGTTACTAAGTGGCTGGAGGGAAGTTAATTTAGAAATAATTTTGCTCATCTTCCAAACACTAACTATTGTATATAGATGGGGTATTTAGGATGTCATATAATGGTAACCCTATAATAAACAAACCATTTTCTATGTTTGCCGTGGTGCTGGGCCCCTTATGTACATTAATAGCAAATACTTGGACAGTGCTTACTCTGGGCTCACACACCTCACACATATTATCCATTTAATCTGGGTCTGCCCTCACTGTGCTGGAGGGGCCTATCTGGGTGCCTCTTCACCCCTCTTGGGCTCTGAGGCCCAACTACAGGTTGCCCCTCCATATGGATGCCTTGTCGTGTCCCGCCCTGGGGCGGTGAGTCCTCGTAGGTTCTTTTCCTGAGGGAGGGAGAGAGACAAGGAGCCGCGGAAGAGGGAGACGCAGCGAATAAAAACACTACTCACGGTTTCCATCAGGCAAGAGAGTTTATTGAGAGAACTGTCTTATAAAGGCTTTCAGGGCGGAGCAAACAACGTAGCTGAAGTAGGTCGTAGCTGACATAGGTCCGTTGGTCGGTTGCTAGGAAACAGGGTTAAGAGATTAAGACTGGAGTGAAAGAGGAGCCAGACTAAATTGTTTTAGCACAGTGCCTGAGGGGCCGAATACTACCCTGCCTGAAGGCAGCTAATATTTGGTCTCTGGCTTCTCTGACATTTTGCAACTCCCTTCAGGGAGTGACAGGTCTGGCTAGCAAAATGGCGAAGCAGCTGAGATCTTAGCTGCTTCCCACAATGCCTCTTCATGCTTTTTGAGTTGATAATCCACCTCCCCTATTCTCTGGCCACCCTCCTTCCCTGCTTGGGCTCTAATCGCCAATACAGACTGCTCGTCTGTGTGAGTACCCTCCTTGTCCTGCTTGAGCTTCCCCCTATACCAGGCCCTCCATACATGTGGAAGCCCTCATGCCCTGCTCTGCACCTACACTCTGAGCCAAATGTGGATGCTCTTCTTACCTCCTTGGGCTCTCGATTCATCCCATGACCTGACCTCTGTCTCAGTTTCCTAGAGTAGCCCACGGAACTCAGGGAAACACTAACTTACCTTTGCCAGTTTACTGTATGACAAAGATACAGATGAACAGCTAGGTGAAGGGTTATATAGAGCAAGGTCCACAGGGTCCTGAGTTCAGGGGCCCCTGCTCCTGTGGTCTGAGGGTTTGCCACCCTCCTGGCACATGAATGTGTTCAGCAGTCTGGAAGCTCTCCCTATACCATACTTTAGGGATTTTTAAGGAGGCGTCATGATATAGGCATAATCCATTATTACTTGATCTCTAGCGTCTCTCCCCTCCCCAGAGAATGGGGATTGGGACTGAAAGTTCAAGCTTCTAATCATGGCTTGGTCTTTCTGGTAACCAGCCCTAATCCTTGACGCTGTCCAGGAGTCATCCTGTTAGAACAAAAGGTGTTTCTGAGGTGCCTGGCTGGCTCAGTACGTAGGGCACGTGACTGTTGATCTCAGGGTGAGTTCAAGCCCCATGTTGGGTGTGGAGCCTACTTAAAAGAGAACAAAATGCATTTATCACCCGGGAAATTCCAGGGGATTTCAGAGCTCTGTGTAATGCTCCTGTCATCTCTATCACTCAGGAAATTACAAGGGCTTTAGCTTAGTGCCAGGAGCCAGCGACCAGGGCAGAGCCAGTATATTTCTTAATTGATAGATTCTGATAGAAATTATGTTGGTTCTGTAGATAATGTTGGAAAGTGTTGCCATCTTAGCAATAGTAAGTCTTTTGGTCCATAAACATGGATGCTTTTCTGTATATTTACATCTTTAATTTCTTTTTATAACGTTTTATAGTTTTCAGAGTGTAAGTTTTGCAGTTTTTTTGGCTAGTGTATTCCTAGGTATTTATTATTCATTTTAATGCTAGTGGAAATGAAATTATTATTTTCTTAGTTTTGAGATTACTCAATGTAAGTTTACAGTTGATTTTTGTATTATTGATCTTGTATCTTCTAATCTTCCTGAATTCTTTCATTAGTTTGAATAGTGTTATAGTGGAGTCCTTAGAATTTCCTATATACGGGATAACCTCATCTGCAAATAAAGATAGTTTTATTACTTCCTTTCCAATTGAATCAACTGAATGCCTTTTTTTTTTTAATTGCCCTGGATAGATCTTCCAGTACAATACTGAATAGAAGTGGGAAGAGCTGGCATCTTTGTCTTGTTCCTGGTCTGAGAGAAAGATTTCAGTGTTTCACCATTGAATGTGACATTAGCTGTGAATTTTTCATGAATGCCTTTTATCATGTTGAGGAAGTTCCTTTCTATTCCTAGTTTACTGAACGTTTGTTTTTATCATGAAAGGGTGTTCAGTTTGGTGCCATTGCCTTGACTCAGTATAAGACACCAGTAATTTTACCCTCTGTTTAGGCTTGTGCATCATCAGTGCGAAAATATCAACACTGAAAAAGGCAAATAATATAGTAGTCTCCTGAAAAGAATTTTGGCCTCACTGATGCCCTGAAACAGTCTGTGGCCTACATTTTAACAAGCACCCCTCTAAAAGTTAGATTCAAATTGAATGTAGGAGTGGTGTGAAGTTGAGCAGAGCTATTATCTTCTTTGTTTTGAGCATTATGGTTCCATTAATGAAGCCTACAGTCAAATAAACCTTTTTGACAATAGGCCTATTCATGTTATAATGCACTCCCCCCCCATATAAATCCTGCTCTTCAGCCTGCATTTTCCCCTAATCTGCAGTTAAAATTTATTTTTCTTTTATCTCTAATATTCACATCCTTTCCTATCCATTTGTTTTTTGTTTTTCTTTTGGTTCTTTGGATTCTAATTCTCAAGTAAGTGTATTACTTCAGTCATTCCCAGGATCTTGTTCTCATTCATCATATAAGCATGCCATCTGCAGTCCGTCGAAGACCTGAATACACCCCTCAAACAGAAGTCCTGTAGAACTATGGAGTGTAGTCCATAGACTAATCCTGGGCCAAAATTATTGCTTCCGGGTTTGCAGATAGATAGCTACAGAATGTGAGAGAAAACTTTGAGATACTTTTTTAGTGATTTGACATTGCTACAGACCTCCACATTCAAGATTCCTGTATGTTATAAACAAGTATCAATCTGCTTGTTTAAGTTAATTTTTACTTAAGAAGTTAAGTAAAACAGGGGCGCCTGGGTGGCTCAGTCGGCTAAGCGGCCGGCTTCGGCTCGGGTCATGATCTCACAGTTCATGGTTCGAGCCCCGCATCAGGCTCTGTGCTGACGGCTAGCTCAGAGCCTGGAGCCTGCTTCAGATTCTGTGTCTCCCTCTCTCTCTGACTCTCCCCTGCTCACACTGTCCCTCTCTGTCTCTCAAAAATAAATAAAAGACATAAAAAAAATTAAGAAAAAAAAGAAATTAAGTAAAACAAACAAGAAAAACTAGTCCTTTACCACAGGTAATTTGAAAAGCGCGATATGCTAGGCAAGCATTTTTCCAACAAGAAATATCTTGATTTGCTATCTACTCTACACATATTGTAATGATGGATATGTAACCCAAAGAAATTTATGAAACATGTTTACCCTTATTATGAGTGATGAACTGATGAACTTTGATACCTTGTTTTTTGAATGCTGGTTGAGACCTGTTAAATTGATCTATATTTGACTAATGGGTTGAGATCTCAACTTGTAAAATACAGCTCTAGTCTGTGTTGAATAGTAATGCTACATATATTTTCTGTATTTCATATATTCCTACTTTTTCTCAGAAGAAACTCTCACGTATTTTAGTACTTCCTTGTGGACAGTTGCTTGTGTTATAAAGACAGAGAGTTTTGTTTTTAGTAAAGGTTAACTAGTGTTGATTTATGTTGTGCATATGTTTTAAATTATCTCTGGCACTTTGGTAAAAATATAAACTTACAACAGGCTTCTGACAACGAGGTACCACCACACACTCATGGGGTGGCCACTATCCCCCCAAAAAAACAGAAGATAGCAGTGATGACAAGGATATGGAAAAACTGGAACCCTTGTGCACTGGTGGTGGGAATGTAAAATGTTGGAGCCACTGTGGGAGGCAGTATGGCAGTTCCTTAATAAATTAATTGTAGCATTACCCTATGATCCAGCCATTCCACTTCTGGGTGTATACCCCAAAGAATTCCAAGTGAGTTCTCAAAGACATATTTGGGTGGCTCAGTCGGTTAAGTGTCCAACTCTTGATTTCGATACAGGTCATGATCTCGTGGTTGATCATGAGATCGAGCCCCACATTGTGCTCCATGCTTAGGATTGTCTCTCTCTATCCCAACCCTGCTTGTGTTCAAGTGCACATGCACTTTCTCTTAAAAGATAAAGTGGCTTTCTTGTAGACAGTTAAAAAAAAATATGTGTACACACATATTCATTA
Organism: Helogale parvula; assembly: GCA_004023845.1. NCBI lineage: Eukaryota > Metazoa > Chordata > Mammalia > Carnivora > Herpestidae > Helogale > Helogale parvula. The sequence continues at coordinate 110,107 of PJEM01005635.1, read as the reverse complement.
TATTATTTATAGTAGCCAAAAGGTAGAAGCAGCCCAAGTGTTCCTTGACAGATCAGTGAATAAACAAAAATAGTGTATACATAAAATGGAATATTATTCAGCCTTAGAAAGGAAATTCTGACACATGCTACAACGTGGATAAACCTTGATGGTGTTATACCAGGTGAAGTCATGAAAAAAAAATTCTGTTAAAATTCCACTTGTAATAAGTGCCTAGTGCAGTCAAGTTCATAGAGACAGAAAGTGGAATGGTGGGTGACAAGGACTGGAGGGAGAAGGGAGTCTCAAGTTGTTTAATGAGTATTGTTTCAGTTTTACAAGATGAGAAAAGATCTGGAAATAGGTTGCACAATAATGTGAATATATTAAATACTACTGAACTGTGCTCTTAAAAATGGTTAAGATGGGGGTCACCTGGGTGGCTCTGTCGGTTGAGCGTCTGGCTTCAGCTCAGTCACGATCTCACAGTTTGTGGGTTCGAGCTTCACATTAGGCTCTGTGCTGACAGCTCAGAGCCTGGAGCCTACTTCGGATTCTATGTCTCCCTCTGTCTCTGACCCTCCCCTGCTCACGCTGTCTCTCTGTCTCTCAAAAAAATAAATAAAAAACATTAAAAAAAAAGTTTTTAAAAATGGTTAAGATGGTTAAAAAAATGGCTACGATGACAAATGTTGTGTGTATTTTACCACACCTTTTTAAAAATTGGCTTCGAGGGGCATGTGGGTGGCTCAGTCAGTTAAGTGTCCAATCATCCAACTCTTGATCTCGGCCCAGGTCTTTTTTTTTAATGTTTATTTATTTTTGAGAGAGAGAGAGAGAAAGAGCATGAATGGGAGAGGGGCAGAGAAAGAGAGAGAGACACAGAATCTAAAGTGGGCTGTGCTGACAGAGCCTGATGTGGGGCTCAAACCCATGAACCTCAAGATCATGACCTGAGCTGAAGTTGGATGCTTAACCAACTGAGCCGCTCAGGCACCACTTAGTTTATTTATTTTTGAGAGAGAGACAGAGTGCGAGCAGGGAAGGGGCAGAGAGAAAGGGAGACAGAATCTGAAGCAGGCACCAGGCTCTGGGCTGTCAGCACAGAGTCCTACGCAGGGCTCAAACCCATGCACTATGAGATCATGACCTGAGCCAAAGTCGGATGCTCAACCTACTGAGCCCCCAGGCGCCCCTTGGCTCAGGTCTTGATCTCAGGGTTGTGAGTTCAGGCCCTGCATTGAGCCTCATACTTGGCATGGAGCCTACTTTTAAAAAAATTTTTTTAATTAAAAAAATAATCGGTTTCTGAATGCTCATAACTCTTAGAAAAGTAGCCTGTTGATTTCTTCAAGTTATAAATTATCAACTTGTGTTTTAACAGTTCTGCATTTTCCAACTGGTGAGCACTGAGAATAACCGCTACAGTCTGGATCACATTTCCTCCATATTCACTTCTCAGGTAGGTTGGAGCATCCCTTGCATATCACGCAAGTACAGGAAAGAAGTACTGGCTGACTTAACTGTGTTGTAAAGGGACAGAAATCGTAAAATGGAATATTTAATGATAAATGCAGACCAAATTTCATTGGAGTTTTACCAAGTTCATGTGGTACTATCTTTTGTTTCTATCCTTTAAACTCTCCTGTGGATACAAATTTAAGTTGCTGTAAGCTGTTCTCCTTTCTTATTTTAACCCCTTTCCCCCCCAACATTTCCTCCTAGGAGACCCTGATTGACTTTGCCTTAACCTCTACGGATATCTGGGCCCTGTGGCATGATGCTGAGAACCAGACTGTTGTGAGATACATCACCTTTGAGCAGTATGGATCCCTCCCGTCTGTCCTCCTACCTCACCCCAAGGGGTTTCATACTAAGAATGCAAGAGAGCTTGTTACATAGAGCCGCAGTCAAGTGTTTGCGTTTAAAAGACTGAGCCCTGGGTTTGCCTGTTGTTAACTATTTTCTGAAATTCCTCCTCTTGCGTTTTGTGATGTTTCTTACCTTTTGGTTTTAGAACAAAATGAAGGATTCTTAGGGTTGGAATGAGATAAAATACTGTATTTCTTGGGAGCTGTAGCACGTACCTAAAATACTTATAATTTGGGAGTTTACTTCTGAGCAGACTATTTCCTGTACCCACAACTTCCAAAAGATACTGCGCCCCTCTGAGTTCTCAATTTTCTCATCATAAGAGAAATTGATGGCACAAGTATAGTGCTCTTCAGACTTTTTTTTTTTAATAGTAAACCCTTTTTATCCAAAAGATCATGAATTCCAGTATATAAAACTAGTATTTTGTGAGAATAAAATTATAACACAATTTAATGTTATTGTTGAGGGAAAAAATGTTATTGTTGATTTTCTCTAATATTAGATATAATTGGTCTCTAATATTTTAATGTACATAATCATTTTAAATGTTTTAATAGTTACAAAATACATTTAAAAAAACTTTTTTAATCAGACACTTGTAGAACTCCTGAAATAGCCTGTGCATGATTCCCTGAAGTATAGCTTAACATCTTTGGGACGAAACTATCTGAACCTTAGGGATCCCCCATAATCCCATATTGTAGAACAGAATTATAGGAATGGTTGCCCCACATGGTTGAGCCATACCTCAGAAAATATGAGTGTATGCCTTATGTAGATGGCGTTCAAACAAAGTGGTAAAAAGCAAAGAATCTGGTATCAGATAAGAGTTTGAGTCCAGTTGTGAAATTTAGCCATGAAATACCCTAAGCCTCACTTTTCCCATTTACAAAATGTAGGTAATACATCCTTCGGAAATACCACAAGGCTTATAAGAATAATATCCTTAATTGCACCTATTATATTATCTAACAATAGTAAAGGCAGAATAAAAGTTAGCTATTATTTGTGGATTTGTGGTTAGAGTGTCCATTTTAGGAAGATGCCTGTTAAGACTGGTTAAGAGCACGGGCATGCCAGCAAGGGCACACCTGGCTGGCTCAGTCAGTAGAGCATGTGACTCTTGATCTTGGGATTGTAGGTTCAAGTCCCATGTTGGTGTAAAGATCACTTTAAAATAACATTAAAAAAAAAAAAAAGAATTGGTAAGAGCGCTTCTAAAGCCAGATTGCTGAGAATTAATTTTACTAATTTATTTTGAAACTTCCAGTAGATCAGCAGCATCGGCTTTTAGTCATCATTTTTATGTAGACTGATGGCCTTTTTTCTTTCTCTTTAGTAACGTTGCAGGTCAATGGAATTCGGTTTTTATGCACGCTCTGCCAGAGGAAGAGATCATTATCAGAGATGATCAGGACCCCAGAGTAAGCAACATTAAAGTCTTGTGTAAGAGGATGATTTACCCTGATCGTTAGTGTGAGAAGAACCAGGTGTATTAGTCTGAATTCTTTCAGCTACGGGTGAAAGAAACTCGCCTCAAACTGAAGCTTAAAAAGAAAATATTTGTTAAGAAAAGAAAAGAAAAGAAGGTATTTGTGCAGCTGAGAAGCTGAGAGTTACCTGGCTTCACCCAAGGCTGAAATGGTGCTACAATGCCTTCAGGGCTTGATTTTTTTTCCTTTGTATTCTGTTTCCTCCTTATTGGGTTTATTCTCAGGCAGGCAGACTCCCGGAGCCTGTGCATTCTAAGAACTTACCAACCCCAGAGGGGAGGGAGAACCACTGTCCCTGGTCCTGAAGTAGACTCTCATTGGCCTGGCTTGAGCAACGTGCTGATTTCTGACACAGTCATCTGGTCAGGAAGAATGGAATAATCTGCCTTAGCAGGAGAAGCATGTCCAGCCTGCACCTTGCTCTGTGGAGGTGGTGAAGTCAGTTGAGTATGGGGAGTATGGGTAGAGGAGGAATGGTTTTAGAGAAAGGTAGGGATTTGTTAGTAAAAGAAGGGGTAACGGATCCTAGGCAGGCATAAACACTGGGTGTCCACTATACTAACCATGTTGGTACATGCATATAAGCTTGAAATCAAATAAATTCTGGTAACGGAATATGCTCTTAAGAAAATAAATTTAAAATGCAATAGGGGTGCCTGGGTGGCTCAGTAGATTAAGAGTCCCAACTCTTGATCTCAGTCTCAGTCTTGATCTCAGGGTCGTGAGTTTAAGCCCTGCATTGGGCTCCACACTGGGCATGAAATCTACCTTTAAAAAAAAAAAAAAGGCAATGCAGTAGAGAGCAAAATAGGCCTGTCTCTCTATTTTTCAGAGATATCCTCAGGATAAGTAGCAGAAAAAACTTTCAGTTGATGCCTTTACATTAAAATGAGGTTGAAGATTATGGGCCCTAGGTCACCCCCCAGAACCTCAGCAGAAGGAAGGAAACTTGAATGAAGATCAGTCAGGTGTGCTACTTCCTGGCAAATCTGACTTGTGAAATTTGGGCAAAATATTTAGGCAACTTAAGACTTCCCATTTTTCTTCTCTCTACTTCATCTCCCCACTAGTGACAGTTTATTGCATTTTTTTCGTTTGTTTTTATATATAATGCCTGTTCTTGGTTCCTTTCCTTTTATATGCGAGACATAAAATATGAGTACTTTATGAGGGCGCCTAGATGGCTCAGTCGGTTAAGCATATGGCTTCGACTCAGATCATGGTCTCACAGTTCGTGTGTTCGAGCCCTGCTTCGGGCTTTGTGCTGACAGCTAGCTCAGAGCCCAGAGCCTGCCTCAGATTCTGTGTCTCCCTCTCTCTCTGACCCTCCCCTGCTCACAGCGTCTCTCTCTGTCTTTCAAAAATAAATAAAAAGCATAAAAAAAAATTTTTTTTAATGAGTACTTTATGGATAGTGGAGAAACCAGTTTAATTGTTCTCTTACCAGTATATCAGCAATAAACCTGCGTATGCCTCTCTGTAAAAAGTTGGCATTTGACAAGCTATGTTCTCCAGTGAAACCCAATAAAGGGCTCCATGAGGAACACACTGACTTCATTATAATATGCCTGGTTGACTCAAAGACACTGTAGTCTCTTCCTTAATGTGGAAATCTAGAACTGCTCTAGAACTTGGTGTTGCTCAGGTATAGAAAGGCCATGTTCATCTAATGGACACTCAAGTGCTGGTGCTAATGTGATTAATTCCTCCTTCATATTTTTCCAAGTTAGACCTATTTAGGATGATACTAATTTTGTTTTATTGTTCTAACAGGAGATGTATTTGCAGACTCTATTTACGCCAGGACGATTCATAAATGCAGCTCTATGTAAAGCTTTACAGGTCAGCAAGAAAAGACTTATTGTTTATTTCAGACTGTCGCTTGTTACTGCCATTGTATAATTAATAATAATTTTTGTTTTATATACACTAAACAAATAGTATTTTTCCAGTTATATATGCGTGTGTTTATAAATGCCTGTGTAGTTTTTTTTAATGTTTTTTCCATTAAATAAGACTCCCAACAGGGAGCTAGGTTTGTGGGTACTTTCCCAATGACTAGTGAAGCATACCAGTAGTAAAAAGAGAAATGTGTGCTTACACTATTGTGAAAAGATCCATACTGTACTGCATATAATCTCTATACTTGAAAGAAATCTTAAATGTTTCCTTGGTTAATTTTGATGGTACTCTATTTTTACCTGTTGTTAATGCAAAGGAGGTCTGACATCTTCAGATTCAAGAAAACCCACAAAATTGAATCTTCAAAGTCACATGGCTTACGAGATACTTAATACTTTATAAAAGGATTCCTTACCTTAAAGTCACTTAGAGGGGCACTTGGGTGGCTCAGTCAATTAAGCATCCAACCCTTTATTTCAACTCAGGTCATAATCTCATGGTTTGTGAGTTCGAACCCTACATCGGGCTCTGAGCTCACAATGCAGAACCTACTTTGGATTCTCTCCCCACCGCCCCCTTCCCTGCTTGCTTGAGCACGCACCTGCGCGCGCACTCTCTCTCTCTCAAAATAAATAAACTTTAAAAACAAAACTAAAAAAAAATAAAGTCATTTAGGTTTCCTTAAATTGCCACGTAGCTTCATGGATTTGAAATAGAATAGAGGGGCACCTGACTGGCTCAGTCAGTAGAGCATGTAGCCCTTGATCTCAGGGTTGTGAGTTCGAGCCCCATACTGGGTGTAGAAATTACTTAAAATAAAATCTTGGGGCACCTGGCTGGCTCAGTAGGTTAAGTGTCCAGCTCTTGGTTTTGGCAAAGGTCATAACCTCACAGTGCATGGGATTGATCCCCAATTTGGGCTCTGCACGGGCAGCGAGGAGCCTGCTTAGGATTTTCTCCCTCCCTCTCTGCCCGTGGCCCCCTGTGCATGCACACCCTTTCTTTCTCTCTCAAAAATAAATAAGGGCACCTAGGTGTCTCAGTCAGTTAGGCACCCAGCTATGGCTTAGGCCATGATCTCACGGTTCATGAGTTTGGGCCCCACGTTGGACTCTCCAGTCAGCACAGAGCCCACTTCACACCCTCTGTCTCCTTCTCTCTCTGCCCCTCCCCAGCTCATGTGCTCTCTCTGTGTCAAAAATAAACATTTAAGAAATAAATAAGCAAACATTTAAAAATAAGTTAATTAAATAGAGTAATCACTCATAGAATTGAAAGGCCCCTTAGACTCTCCTTATCTGACCTTTCACACAAAGAAACACCTGAGGCTTCTCTAACCGATAGCTTTTTGGCTTCTAATCATCTCTGCCTATAGTGACAAGTTTCTCACTGGCTCCTGTGGAGTTCTTGTTTCTGAGCTGTGTCATTTAAAAGTTCTTGCCAGTATTGGACCAAATTCAGTCCCCACCCTTTTGGTGGATCCTTTCTTTTGGAACTTCATAGAACATGTCTCTCTAGAAAGCAACTTTTCAAATATTTTAAGAATCTTTCCGTATTGTCTTTTCTTCAAGTACACCCAGTTCCTTACTTTTTCTCAGGTGATACCATTTGCAGACCCTTGACTTTTCTTTTACACACATTCTTAAATATCTGGCTATTATGTGTTTTCTGTGTTCTCTCTGATAAAACTTCAGTGTGACATGATCACTCCAAGATGTTTTGTTTTAAGTTTATTTATTTATTGGGGCACCGGGGTGGCTCAGTCAGTCAAGTGTCCGACTTCATCTGAGATCGTGATCTCATAGTTTGTGAGTTCTAGCTCCAAATCCGCCCACTTCGGATCTTCTGTTCCACTCTCTGTCCCTCCCCTGCACATGCATGCACGCTCTCTCTCTTTCTCAAAAATGAGTAAACATTTAAAAATAATGATAAAGTTTGTTTATTTTGAGAAAGAGAGCACCCCAACGGGAGGGGCAGAGAGAAAATCCGAAGCAGGCTCCATGCTGTCAGCATAGAGTCCGACAGGGCTCAGACTCACCAACCATGAGATCATGACCTGAGAGCCAAAATCAACAGTCGGACCCTTAACTGACTGAGCCATCCAGGTGCCCCCAAGGTATTTTTTCTTTTCATCTTATCAGCCTTCTTCCTTGTTAACAACAATTAAATATATATTTCTTATTGTATCTCTTGCACACTGAGATATTAAACAATCACTAAAGCATTTGTTAAATGTTTTCCTTTAGGAGAGTCATTCATAGTAGAGTGGCCAGCCACTCTACTGGCTGAGCAATAGCCTTTCTGGGGTTTTTTGCTTTTTGTAGTAATCCAAATGTATCAGGTAATAATTTTGTTAGGTTCATGGATTTCTATAGTTTGTTCTGGTCTATAGAAATGATTCAGAGGTGCCTGGGTGACTCAGTTGGTTATGTGTCCGACTTCAGCTCAGGTCGTGATCTCATAGTTCATGGGTTCAATCCCCATGTGGGACTCTGTGCTGACAGCTCAGAGTCTGGAGCCTGCTTTGGATTCTGTGTCTCTCCCTCTCTCTCTCTGCCCCTCTCCTCTCATGCTCTCTCTCTCTCTCTCTGTCTCTCAAAAATAAATATTTTTAAAAAGGAAATGATTTCAAACTTGCTATGATTTTACTTACAGAAATTACTCACACAGCGTTAGAAGTAGATAGGTATTTCAAGCATGTATTTTCTGTTGTATAGTTATGTATTGTATTGCCTCAGTGCCTTCTAAATTGAAGGAGGTATTTTCATTTAGTTTTGGGTGGTATGTAGTACTCTAAAACGTCTCTCTTAATTTTAGATTTTCTGTCGAGGAACTGAGAGGAATTTAGATCTCTCCTGGAGTGAACTAAAGAAAGAAGTCACTTTAGCTGTTGAAAGCGAGGTGAGGTTTGGGTAGAGAACGAATGATCATTTCTTGATGTAGGGTAGATTGGTACCGGGGAATTATTCAAATTTTTCACTGCACCTTGTTAGTAGGAAATATAATTGTTTAAGCCTTTTAGTTGGAGAATTAAATGTGTATAATTTGTGGCATGTAATGCATATGGGATATTCATTTGGCTATAATTTAGTAAAATGATTTTAGGCAGTTAGTTTTGGAGGAGAAAGATCCCAAATGATATTTAGAGTTTCTTTTTTCTTCTTCTTTGCTAGCTCCAAGGAAGTGTAACAGAGTATGAGTTTTCCCAGGAGGAGTTTCGAAATTTACAACAGGAATTCTGGTGCAAGTTCTATGCCTGTTGTCTTCAGTACCAAGAAGCCCTCTCTCATCCTCTTGCCCTGCTTTTGAATCCACACACAAACATGGTGTGCCTGCTGAAAAAAGTAAGGGAGCTGAAACATATCGAACTCTTTTAGACGATCAAGTGGATCTTCCAGAGTATCGGTCTGTTGTATGTGTATGTAGTTAGCTTTCAGGACTTTGTGGGGGGTTTTTCTTTTAGAATTCTAGTTCATTTATATTTAGATAGTTTCCTGTACTTATAATTTTCTGGCATTTTGTTTTACTTACCTTATTACATATTTATTTCAAACTTAAAGAGCTACAAGAATAGCACAAAGAACTTTTGTATACCATTCACCCAGACTCATCGTTTGTTAACTTCCATTTGCTTTCCTTCCTTCTGTGCAATTTTTTTCTTCCTGAGCCACTTTAGAGTTAGTTGTAGACATTATGCCCCTTGGTCCTTAAATATTTTACCACGTATGTTAAGAACAGAGTATTCTTATATAACCACAGCACAATTTAAAGATCAGGTAATTCAATATTGATATGGTGTCATACAGTTAACATTCCGATTTTACTAATTGTGTGCATAATTTTTGCTCTTGATTCGGGTCCGATCCAAGATCTTGGATATATTTGGTTGTTATGTTCACTTAGCTTAATCTAGAGCTTCTGTAGACTTTCCTTAGTCTTTCATGACCTTGATATTTTTTGAAGACCATACCTTTATAGAGTTTCCCTTAGCCTGGATTTGTCTGGTGTTCCCTGGTGATAAGATTCAGGTCTCAATTTTTTTTATACCTGTAAACATTTATTGAAAAAAAAGTGTAACTGGAAGGTTTGTATTTCCAGGGGTACCTGTCTTTCCTTGTGCCTACCTCCTTAGTGGATCATTTGTATCTCCATCCTGATGACGACCTTTTAGCGGAGGATGAGGCAGCCATATCTGATGGTAATAATAATTACTGTGTCCCTATTTAAGCCCCTTCCTACATGAACTCTATGCTTTGTTACAGGTGGATGCAAAAATAACACTGATTGCCACTCTGCCCTCTCCTGGTCAGTTTACCACAGTGTGGGTGCCGGAAGGAAAACCGAAGAGACCTAAGCATCTCCAAGACTTTGGATGAATTTTTGGCATTTAATTATTACTATTTTATTTTAGTATAATACTAATGAGTAGCTCTTCGTTGGCTTGAGTCATGAATATTAACTTTCTCTTACAGATGTGGAAGTTGCACGGGATGTCATGTGTCTTATAAAATGCCTCCGGCTGATTGGAGAGTCAGTAACTGTGGATATGTCAGTAATGATGGAAATGAGTTGCTACAACCTCCAGTCTCCAGAAAAGGCTGCAGAACAGATTCTGGAAGATTTGATCACTATTGATGTGTAAGGAGAATTTAGGGTAAAGTGCATTTCCTAATGAAAATTTAGCAACGTGTAGTGTCAGTGTCAGGTCTTGAATGTACATTGAAGTATGTACAAAGTAGTAGCTTATGGTCAAAGTGAGTTGTCATAATTGTAAATAAACGTTGCCACTTCTAAGCAAAATTCAACGTACGAAATCAGATCTGGAAGCAGACTCATAAATTACGGTCAGTTAAACTACTAACTGAGCTATGAATTCTAAAATATAGAAGTATTTTCTCACGTTCATTTTCTGTCATTTCTGGAAAAAATGAGGAAAAATTCTCTACGTGAAGTAAAAATATCTTGCCAGAGTGATTATCTCTACTTCTTTACTGAGTAGCTGGTCTTCCTGTTTCATAGAGCATTTAGCTTACGGGACAGGAAGAGTCTGCATTACATATTCTCAGTCGTAATGGTTTTCTGATTGTCCTTCCAGAGAAAACGTGATGGAGGATATTTGCAGTAAGCTGCAGGAGATCAAGAACCCAATCCATGCCATTGGACTACTTCTACGGGAGATGGATTATGAGACAGAAGTAGAAATGGAAAAGGGGTTCAGTCCAGGTGAATGGCAAACTGCAAACATGTCTCTGATTTAGAGAAAGCAATTTAACTTCTTTTAACTTCTTTTCCTTTTTTTTCCCCCCCTCAATTATAGCTCAGCCGTTGAATGTTCGAATGAACCTTTCCCAGCTCTATGGTGGCAGCACGGCAGGGTATGTTGTGTGCAGAGGTGTGTGTAAAATTGCCAGCACCCGCTTCCTCATCTGCCGAGACCTTTTGATCCTACAGCACCTACTACTGAGGCTGGGCGATGCAGTAAGTACTGCTTGAAGGAAAGCTTGTAAAATCTACTCACATAGAGCAGAATGTCGGCCCTGTGAGTGCAGACTTTTTGTCTTTGTTCACTGCTCTGTCACCTGTGTTTGACCTGTCGTAGGTGCTCTATAAATATTTGTTGAATTAAGAATTAGTAAGCATTATAATCTCAAATTACAGATTAAGAACATATATATGAAGTGGGGTGCCAGGGTGGGTCAGTCGGAAGAGCAGGTGACTCTTGACCTTGGGGTTGAGTTCGAGTCTGCCCCATGTTGGGTATAGAGATTACTTAAAAATAAATAAACAAACATTAAAAAGTACATGAAACAGATTATTTCATAATTAACTTTTGTTTATATAGTGGTGGGGAAATTTCCCAGGGTGGCTTTCCTCAAATTTAATATTATTAGTAGCTACTTTGCATGTGGTAGCAAGGTACCATTTAGTGCGGAGGAAAGAGAAAAGGGAAGAAAAAGAACTCTCTTTCTACAAAATTTTAGCCTGAGCCTGTTTTTGAGATAGCAGTGTCTTTGGGGTCCTCCCAACTCTATCCTGTGCTTCCTTTTCCACCCTCGTCTTCTTAGGCCGCCCGTAGTCCTTGTCTCTCACCTACTGAAAGTTCCATGTTTGGAGATGACCGTTCTGCCCTCATGCTGAAGTCCTGCTGGTCTCGCAGTGGTCATCTCACCCGAACCTGACCTAAGGAAGCAGTCTAGTTAACTCATGTAAACATACGAATAACTGAAAGGCATTTTGGGCTCTCAGAACTAGTCATACTTTTTTTCTTAATGTTTCTTTATTTTGAGAAAACACAAGCAAAGGAGGGGCAGAGAGGGAGAGAGAGAGAATCCCAAGCAGGCTCCACACTATCAGCAGAATCCAACTCGGAGCTCAGTCTCACAAACTGTGAGATCATGACCTGAGCCAAAATCAAGAGTTGGACACTTAACCGACGGAGCCACCCCGGTGCCCGTGTTCATACTTCTTAAGTCAGAATTTATTAACTCAGATACATTGATAATGGTAGAATTCCAGGTAAAAATAAGGAAAAACGTTGAGGAAGGTGATTTGTTTAAACCACCAAGGATCATTGTAACTACTGTATTGTAAATGACGGAAAATAATTGCATATGTTAAAAAAATAAATTATAAATTGTGTTATATTAAAAAAAATAAAAAATAAATAAATAAATCAATAAACCACCAAGGAGAGTGGGGCGCCTGGGTGGCTTAGTTGGTTTAGTGTCTGATTTCGGCTCAAGTCATGATCTCACTGTTCGTGGGTGCAACCCCCGCATCTGGCTCTGTGCTGACAGCTAGCTCAGAGCCTGGAGCCTGCTTCAGATTCTGTGTTTCCCTCTCTCTCTGACCCTCCCCTGCTCACGCTGTCTCTCAAAAATAAATTAAAATATATATATATATAAAAAAAATTTTTAATAAAAATAAAAAATAAAATAAACCACCAAGGAGAAACAGGAACCTTTCCTGAGAGGCCATTACTTCTGGCAGCCATTACTAAGTTCTTCCCGATCTTTGTGGAGTCTTCTATTTCTTTAGGGTTTTTAGTGGTGTTTTTGTTTGTTTTTTAATTATAACCATTGTTTTATTCTATTCTTCTTTAAATTTTTTTCTAATGTTTTATTTATTTTTGAGAGAGAGAGACAGCATGCGCAGGGGAGGGTCAGAGAGAGAGGGAGATACAGAACCCATGAACCCTGAGATCATGACCTGAGCCGAAGCTGGACACTCTACTGACTGAGCCACCCAGGCACCCCAACCATTGTTTTTTTCTAAATACAGAAGTTATAAATGTTCTTTATAGAACCTTTATATGTAAGCCTCTCTGTCTATAAACAAAAAGAATTTAAAATTCATCCATAACTAACCCAGTTGATAACCACTGTTTATGTTTTGGTGTATACCCTTTTTTTCTATGCAAATGTTTTGTTTCCTTTATTTCTAGAATTAGGATATGTCGCGTGGTATTTCTGAAATCTAATTGTTTTCTCCTTTACACACCTCATCCGCATATTCACGTGTCATTAAGTATTCTACAAAAGTATTTTTAAAAGTCACCTAGCACAGTTTTAATTTCTTCAGCCAGTCCCGTCTGTGGCCCGCCAGGGTGTTGCCAGTTTTCCCTTCTACCTGTAAACTCTGTACATCTCTGACTATATCCCTAAGGTAAATTCTCAGAACTGGAATTGATCGGTCACACGCTAGCCCCCCCTCTTTTTTTTAATTTGTTTATTTATATTATTGAGAGAGAGAGAGCACAAGCAGGGGAGTGAAAGAGAGAAAGGGAGAGAGAGGATCCCAAGCAGGCTCCACACTATCAGTGCAGAGCCTGATGCGGAGCTCGATCTCACAGATTGTGAGTTCATGACCTAAGCCTAAATCAGGAGCCGGACGCTTAACCACTGACTGAAGTCACCCAGGCACCCCAGGCTATGCCCATTTTTAAGGTTTTTGGTGATATTGCCAGAATTGTCCTCTGATGTTCATAACTGTCTTTACCCAAGACTAGTAGCTTAAAGAGAGGCTAGAGATATCCCTGTTCCTGTTCTTGAATCCTGAGCCCACACATTCAATGAAAGTTACACTTTTGTTGTTTTCTCTTTCACCATCAGCATTTTTGCAATATTAAATGTTTGGGTAGCTATTTTTGCTTCGCTAAAATTTAATGAGTGTGTTGCCTTTATTTATGTACACATTGCTTTTTTTTTTTTTGTATGCCCTTTGTAACTGTGTTTGTTATTTATTTTACCCCCACCTGACCCTAAGAGTCATCGTCACTAATCACTGTGTCCTGTCTCGCCCGCCCACCCGTCATGCACAGGCCATCTTGGGAGCTGACCAGCTCTTTCAAGCCCAGCAAGACCTGCTGCACCGAACCTCGCCTCTCCTCTTGTGTTATTATCTCATTAAGTGGGGAAGTCAGTGCTTGGCAACTGATGTTCCAGTTGACACACTGTGAGTTTCATTATTCTAATTATTTTTAAAATAAATTGCAAATTTGATTATTTTTTCATCATCTTCAAAAAAATTGTAAACATAATGCAGTAACATGATTTGCCTTTAAAATTCAGACAGCTTTAGATGCTTCCTTTTCTAAAGGTTGAAGGCGACTTAGAATCAAACTACTAAGTATATACTTATTATATACATGACTTTTTGAAAAGAAAAAATAATGTTTATTCTGAAGCAGAAGTGGGAAATATATATAATTTCTAAAATTTGTCTTTTCTTAAAAACGAGATAGGTAACTTCACGAACACCATTTTTTATGCTTATTTTAAATTGAAGCGTAGTTGACACACATGTTTCATTAGTTTGGGGTGTGCAGTTATTACATGTGTGTGTGTTTAACGTAAAGATAAATCCTGTTGAAGGCAAAATAGATGAGGTCACGGGAAAAGTCAGACCACACACGACAACATACTAGTTATTAAAGGTAGGCTGAACTGCTTTGTAACCAGAAGAAAAAGCGAAATCCATTACTTACAAGATTTACGCTTTCAGTACAAAATAAACCATTCTGTTGGACAATGTGCTTTCAGTAGAACTTTATGTGGAACTTACTAATCAAATTGACAGTCTTCCTGGTAGGAGAACTTGCTCAAGCAATGTGTGTGTAGAAGAACTACTCTCTTTGTTCTCACAGGGAGTCCAACCTCCAACACTTGTCAGTACTGGAACTAACGGACTCTGGCGCTGTAACGGCAAATAAGTTTGGTAAGGACTAGGCTGTGTGTGCATTTGATTTTAAATGGGGCTTTTATTGCATATTCATTAAAGTCCTTTGCAACCTTTGCTGCAGAAAGATTAGGTAAGCTCTGCTTTCATTTTGGGAGCTTAATAAACTAGCTATGGCCAGAGTCCTCTGGCTGTGACAGGGAGTCCATGAAAGCCTGTGAAGCCCAAATCAGGCATAAATTAAAGGTGTTGCGTATATAAAAATACGTATGCGTGTATTGCTGCTTTTCCATTGTTTATTGATGCTCCAGTGATTAATTCAACAAAATTATTTTAAGTTTACTAAGTTCATGGTAGCTCTCATAATCTTAATAAAAATTCGAAAGGCTCCATCCCTCATGCTTAAGAACCATTCTGGAGATTTTTTTATATTTCTTTGGTAAAAAACTTGGAATCTTGGGGTACCTGGCTGGCTTCAGTCAGGAGAGCATGTGACTCGATCTCAGATTCAGGAGTTCAAGCCCCATGTTGGGTGTAGAGATCTAAAATAAACAAATAAAACCGACGTGAAATCTTGAGACCATATTTAGCGTAAACACTTCCTAAGGAGGATGCTGAACTGCAGTGAGGTCAGTGAAAAAAGGAACGAGTGCGATGTTGATTTAAGTGCCTCTTTTTTTTTTTTGCATTTATAGAGTGCCTCACACTTTACATAGACAAACTGCTTTTATCTATGTTGCCATTGATTACACCTATGGCCATTTTATATTTTAAATAATAAATGTTCTTTATTACAGGTATAAAATGAATTGGTAGACTATCTTAATTGAAAATTGATACTACTGTGCTAAGTTGGTGATTGTCATAAATTTTTCTTTTTAAGTATCTAGCCCTCAGACGATTGTGGAATTATTCTTCCAAGAAGTTGCAAGAAAACAAATCATAGCCCATCTCTTCTCTCAACCAAAGGCACCTCTGAGCCAAACTGAGTTGAATTGGCCTGAGATGATCACTGCGGTTACCAATTACTTATTACAGCTTCTGTATCCTTTTATTTAAAAGTCAGTTAGAAGGTTTTTTTCTATCTAAATAGTCGAAAGCTCTTCTAATTCTCCCTATATAATGAAGTTTTTAAATAAGGTTGGGTGCTTATTCCCCCAACAAGAAATGATACTATTTACCTTCAGATGTCCTAGTTTTTATTTTATTTTCCTCAGGAGTTAGCCAGATTTTATTGGTACACAAATATGTAATACTTAGGTCTCTTTTAAGCCGTTATCCTCTCATCAAGCACTTATTGAATGTCTCTGGCAGTATATGGTAGATGCTGGGTGTCCGCCGGCATCAAGAGCATGTGCGGCACCCCAGAGTTAGAAGTGATCACCCAGGGGTGAGCTGGATGCTTTAGCCCCCAGTTAATTGAGGTCTGAGTTAGTTGACCCGACTTGTAGTGTAAAATCTTTAAACTGTATTCGTCTTATATTAAGGTTATATAGTTATGTGAAAGAACATGTGCTCCAACACCTTCTCTTTCCTTTCCTTTTTAAAAAATAAGTCATTACGTGGAGTTTGATGCCCAATATGTATATGTATTTAATCTTTGTCAAAAAATGAAAAATCTCCTTATCCAGTGACTAGATGGCCCAGCAATCCCGGTTGTCTCTTTATGGAATGTTTGATGGCAAATTGTCAGTATGTACAATTGCAAGTGAGTACTGTTGAGTATTTCTGTTTCATTATTTTTTTTAATCTATTTATTTTTGAGAGAGATACAGAGTGTGAGCAGGGGAGGAACAGAGAGAGAGAGAGACCCAGAATCCTAAGCAGGCTCCAGGCTCTGAGCTCCAGCACAGAGCCCGACACAGAGCTGGAATTCATGAACCACAAGTTCATAACTGGAGCCAAAGTCGATGCTTAACCAATTGAACCACAAAGGTGCCCCGAATATTTCTGGTTTAGTCGTTCTATTAAAGAATGGGACTTCTGGAATTTTAAATGTTACCTGCATTTTAATTGGTTTATAAGAAGAGCCACGATTATTTAAAAACTTGACTGTACAAAAACATACTCCAGAAAATCTCCAGAGAGATTTTTCTTTACTTACTTCTCTCCTGACGTATCATTTCTCACATTTTTTTCTAGAGTATCTCATCTTGTTTCTTAATTCTATTAGGTTCTCTTTTAAAAAAAAATTTTTTTTTATGTTTTTATTTTGAAAGAGAGACAGAGTGCAAGCAGGGGAGGTACAGAGAGAGAGGGGGAGACAGAATCTGAAGCAGGCTGCAGGCTCTGAGCTGTCAGCACACAGCCCAATGTGGTGTTCGAACTCACAGACTGTGAGATCATGGTTTGAGCCAAAGCTGGACTTAACTGACCAAGCCACCCTTTATAGGAATCTAGTAATTGAACCAGTAAATATTAAAAGTTGGGAAATTGCTAAGTTGGAAAAGCATATGTGTATTTATGTGCGTTGGTGCCATTGGAGTCCTGTTCACTTTTTTCCTAAGTGTCTAATGTAACATAAGAATATATTAACAGGATGGGGCACCTGGGTGGCTCAGTCGGTTAAGCCTCCGACTTCGGCCTAGGTCAGATCTCACATTCGTGGGTTCGAGTCCCGCATCAGGCTCTGTGCTGACAGCTAGCTCAGAGCCTGGAGCCTGCTTCTGGTTCTGTGTCTCCTTCTCTCTCTGCCCCTCCTCCTTTCATGCTCTGTCTCTCTCTGTATCAAAAATAAATAAAACATTAAAAAAAATTAAAAAAAAAATAAAAGTTGGGAAATTGCTAAGTTGGAAAAGCATATGTGTATTTATGTGCGTTGGTGCCATTGGAGTCCTGTTCACTTTTTTCCTAAGTGTCTAATGTAACATAAGAATATATTAACAGGATGGGGCACCTGGGTGGCTCAGTCGGTTAAGCATCCGGCTTCAGCTTAGGTCATGATCTCACGGTTCGTGGGTTCAAGCCCCGCGTTGGGCTCTGTGCTGACAGCTAGCTCAGAGCCTGAAGCCTGCTTCGAATTCTGTATCTCCATCTCTCTCTGATCCTCCCCTGCTCTCGCCTCTCTCTGTCTCTCAAAGATAAATTTAATATATATATATATATATATATATATATATATATATATATTTTAACAGGATTCAATTTTAACTTCTGGATGATTTCAGGAAATACTTTTCTATTGATTGACTATCTTTTCTCCCTCTGTGAAGAACTTGGGGTTGGTTGCCTCCTTAAGTAGTACTTATGTTCTACTCAGAAAGCACCTTTTATGCCTTTCAGGATTATATTCAACTCCTCCATCCGTGGTGTCAAGTCAACCTCGGCTCCTGTCGATTTATGCTGGGGCGCTGTTACCTGGTTACCGGAGAGGGACAGAAGGTAACGCATTCAAACGATGAGCCTGCCTCAGTGTGAAGAGGACATTTAGTCGCCTTCTAACTAGGTTGGGGCTGGGGAGGCACAGAACCCTCTAGATAAGGATCGAGACAACTAATGCCAGCATGAGCAGTGGGGGTTGCTCAGCATTCTTGTACTTTTGCAGATTAGTTAGAGCGTGGGAAAACATGAAGAAAACATTAAAACTCTTTAATGGCAGGTGTTTTTAGGGATGAATTTTGTAAATCAAATTTGTTACTCAGTTACATTGTTTTTATTACATATTTTTGAAAGTTTTATGCTGCTTTCTCCCCCTATTGTGGTAGTTTACCTGATTTGTTTCCTGACGTCCTATTATGTAAATTTTCAAACATGCAGGAAAGTTTAAAGACTTAAACAATCATATACTCACCACTCAAATTCTACAAATGTGAACATATTGGTATGCTTATGTTTATCAATTTTTTATTTAAGTTTGCCTTTTAATTGCATTTAAGTTAAAAAGGGAGATAAAAATAGTTAATGATGTGTCAGTATTTAGAATAGCAGAAAATGTAAATGTAGTCAGCAGTCTTAATTTTTCTTTTTTGGCTTTCCTTTAGCGCCTTAACTCCCCACCCACCCTCCCTGACTTTAGCACCTAGAATTGAAACAGTCCATTACAAGTCATTCTGTTTTCTTTGACGTCTCCAGGCTCTGCAGTGCTTCCGCCAGGCAGCATCTGAAGTGGGCAAAGAGGAATTCTTGGATCGCTTGATTCGCTCAGAGGATGGGGAGATTGTGTCCACCCCTAGGATGCAGTATTACGATAAGGTACCTTATGGCTTGGTGTGGTCTTTCTTACACCACCCTGTGTAAAAATGTTTCTGAAATAATGGCTTTGGTATGTGGGGAGAAAAATAATATAAGCATTTAGTCATTCCCTGAAATTCCAAGAGAAGAGAAATGAATTTGCCTTGAGAAATTTAAAGAAATGTATATTTTAATGAAATTGGTAAATGTTCTTAACTTAAGTGAAATTCCCATTATGATACCATTTTATTAGCCAAGTCACCACTAGAGTTTTATTTTTAGTCTGTGACTTGGCCCTCCCCTTCCAGCCCCGTTGCCTACCACCCGTTGGTCACTCCGTTGTAGCAAGGATGGCCTGCTCATCATCTCTCGCAAACCGAGCACACACTCTGCCCTTCAAGACCTTTCTACCTGCTGTCCCCCTTTTTCCAAATAGTCAAACCTCAAGCCCTTGTTCCATTGAGATCTCTGCACATTTGTCACCACCTCGGAGTTCCTCTCTGTCTCCCCCGTGGAATAGCTGTGGTGCTCACGGGCTTCGTGCTCACCCGCAGCCCCCACCCTGGCCCCACCTGCAGATTGAGGCCCTGTGGGTAGTCTCCATCCTTGCCAGGCTTTATTATTTTCTTTATAACATTTAGCCATGCTTGTTGTTGTATTTTAGATACCTATTTGTTACCTGAATTTCCTACCAAAAAGTAAATGCAGTAAAGGCAGGCTTAGCCACTTTGCTCATTGCTTGTTAAAGAGATAAAAATGATTTTTTTTTAATGAGCTCTGCACCCAAAGTGGGGCTTGAACTCATGACCCCAATATCAAGAGCCACATGCTCTACCAACTGAGCCAGCCAGGCACACCACGATAAATGAAATACATTTGTAGCTCTTAATAACTCTCCACCATCCTACTAATGAAAAAATTATTTAAGTGTTTCTGTTTTGAAAAGTGGGAATTGCACGTGAGTGAGGGGCAGAGAGAGAGAGAGAGAAACAGGGCTCAGCCAGTGTGGGACTCCAACTCACGAAGCGTGAGATCATGACCTGAGCCAAAGTCAGATGCTTAACTACTGAGCCACCCAGGTGCCCAAGATACATATATATATTTTTTTTTCTTAGTAATCTTCACACCCAATGTGCGGCCCGAACTCACAGCCTTGAGATTAAGCGTTGTATGCTCCACCAGCTAAGCCTGCCAGATCCTCTGAATTCTAAGGATTTTTAATCTGAAGACTAGATAGATTTGAGGAACTGATAAATCCCCTGAAATTGTATGCAAAATGTTGCTTGAATTTTTTCTTTGGAGAAGCTCCATTGCTTTCATCAGAAGAAACTTTCTGATTGAAAAAACATGAAGAATCACTGCTAAAAAAATGCAAAAAAAAAAAAAAAAAGGACTTAATCACTGTTCCAGTGAACCCCAAAGTGTGCCTTAGGAAGAAAGTACTCACAGTAGAATTAAATCAGCACGTGCTAATGTTTAATAGAAGGATCAACCTGGAGTGCCTGGATGGCTCAGTCAGTTGAGCATCTGACTTCAGCTCAAGTCATGATCTCACATTTCATGGGTTCTAGCCCCTCATTGGGCTTTCTGCCGGCAATGTGGAGCCTGCTTCAGATTCCCTCTCACTCTGCCCCTCCCCTACTCATGTCCTCTCAAAATAAACATTAAAAAAAGAGAGAGACAGTACAAGCAAATGAGGACAAAATAGAGCTGACACTTCTACCTTTGATAGGAGTCTTCATTGGCCACATTGGAAGGTAAAAACAGTGACCGTCTATAATCAGGTCTGATAAGAATCAGCTAATAACAGTTGAACTTCTCAGTGATGCTATTTTAAAATCTAAGAATACTTTGAATTAAAAAATTTCAATTTTTTTTTGTTTCTTATTGATTTTTGATAGAACGCAAACAGGGGAGGGTCAGAGAGAGAGACACAGAATCCGAAGCAGGCCCCAGGCTCTGAGCTAGCTATCAGCACAGAGCCCCAACACGGGGTTCGAACCCACGGACTGTGAGATCATGACCTGAGCAGAAGCCAGACACTTAACCGACTGAGCCACCCAGATGCCCCTAAAATTTCAATTTAAGGGCTCCTGGATGGCTCAGTCGGTTAAGCGTCCAACTTGGGCTCAGGTCATGATCTCACAGTTTGTGGGTTCAAGCCCTGCGTTGGGTTCTGTGCTGACAGCTCAGAGCCTAGAGCCTGTTTCAGATTCTGTGTCTCCTTCTCTCTCTGCCTTTACCCCACTTATGCTCTGTCTCTATCTGTCTCAAAAATAAATAAACCAAAAAAATTGTTTAAAATTTCAATTTAAGATAATATGAAACCATGAAATTATCAAGGTATTAAACATCCTAGTCACCTATGTGTCAATCACTTTGAAAAACGGTCAGTGTCTACTAGCTACAGTCATTGGCACACCCTCTGATCCAGTAATTCCAGTTCTAAATCTATCCAGAAACACGTACACATATACCAAAAGAGGTGTGCAGTTAATGTTCCAAGCAGCATATTCATAACACTCATACACCAGAAACCCAAGTGTCTGTCGACAGGATGAATGGATCAATAAATTATAGTATATTCTTTGAACGGAATACTACGTGGGTGAGAGGAATTGCTGCATGTAATAACGGATCAGTTGTATATATAAACATGTTAAGCAAAATAAGGCAGACAAAAAAAATTCATGCCATAAGATTCTGCATGAAATTAAAAACAAAACCACAATAAACTATAAATTAAAAAATTAAAAAAAAAGAAATTGAAAACAAAACCAGTACAAGTCAGTAGTGGCTAGAAGGAGTCACATGGGAGCTTTGGAGTGGTGCTATAATAGAATTCTTGTTTAAGCTCCTGGTTACATGGAAATGTTTCCTTTGTGAACATTCAATTAGCTATGTGCCTAGGATTTCTAAATATATTCTTTCAGTAAAAAGTATAAAAAACTAACCGTCCAAAAGAAAAAGAATAAGTACTAATAGAAACTTTGAACTATTTTTTATCTTTACTTGATCCATACATTTATATGTATTAGACAGCTGTGTGTAAATAAGTAAATACGTGTTCGCAGTCCGGGCGAGTAGGCACAGACATTGTTAATAGAGTGGGCAGTCAAATAAGTTTGAAGAGCACTGTTCTGTCTTGTTTTAGAAATGGGTTATGTTGAACATTATTCTCTTTAGGGTTTTATAAGGCTATGGTGGTAGTTTATTTACGGGGCTTTAAATTCCTCTGTGACTTAAACAGTAGGAAAAGTTTGTGAAAATACTTACCGAGAGCCCTAAACATTGAAGATGGAGCTGTGAACAAAAAGACCAATAGGAAATTTTACAAGAAGCCTGTTATTTGACAGTAGAATCTAAAGGAAAGTCTTTTTTTTTAATTGTATTTATTTATTTTAAGTAATCTCTACACCCAATGCGGGGCTCCAACTCACAACCCTGAAATCAAGAATTGCATGCTCTTCTGACTGAGCCAGACGGGCGCCCCTAAAGGAAAGTCATAAATATTAATTCTGTCTTGTGGTCAACATCTTTGATCTTAACTAGTTGTCTGATTGTTTTAAATCCTATTTCAATTTGAAGTGCGCTCACTACCCTATTAATTTTCATGGACATTCCCTCCATTTCTCTTTAGGTTTTGCGTCTACTGGACGTTATTGGTTTGCCTGAGCTGGTTATTCAGTTGGCCATGTCAGCAATAACTGAAGCAGGTGATGATTGGAAAAGTCAGGTAAGAACTAACTGTGATCTAGCTGTTTCCCTTTACATTGGTCAGGGATGTAGTATTTTAACTTCTCCTGTTCTCCCCCCATACTTGATGTGTAGGCTACTCTAAGGACATGCATCTTCAAACACCATTTGGATTTGGGTCACAATAGCCAAGCATATGAAGCCTTGACCCACATTCCTGATTCCAGCAGGTAGTCAATCCCAGTCTTGTTTAGAGAAGACAGTTTACCAACTCTGTTTAATCCACTGAGACAGTTTGCCTTCACGTCCCTTTTTTGCCTTCTAGGCAGTTAGATTGTCTGCGGCAGCTGGTGGTAGTTCTCTGTGAACGCTCACAGCTACAGGATCTTGTAGAGTTTCCCTATGTGAATCTGCAGAATGAGGTAATTTGACTTGTCCACTGATGACTGGACACAGCTGTGGTGGTTGTTTTGCTAGCTACTAACTTTGATGTCTGATTGCTTCCCCGTTGTTAGGTTGTGGCAATAATTGAATCACGTGCACGAGCTGTGGACCTTATGACTCACAATTACTATGAGCTCCTCTACGCCTTTCACATCTATCGCCACAATTACCGAAAAGGTGAGCGGTCGAAGACGACAGTCTCTGTCAGGGGCAACCTTAGCAGTTTAATCATGTTTACAAAAATACCATTTGACTCATGTAATTTTTACCTTATTTTTACTATTGAATGAGTGTTCTCTACAAGTATTTGGGGAAATTTTTTTTTTAATTTTTTTAACATTTATTCATTTTTGAGAGACAGAGAGAGCGAGCGTGAGTGGGGGAGGAGCAGTGAGGGAGACACAGAATCCAAAGCAGTCTCCAGGCTCTGAGCTGTCAGCACAGAGCCCGATGCGGGGCCCGAACTCACCGACAGTGAGATCATGACCTGAACCGAAGTCGGACACTTCACTTAACTGACTGAGCCACCCAGGCTCCCCAAGGGAAATTATATTTAAATACAAGATTGGCTTTACCCTTCTGAAGATTACTTGTTAGCCTTAAAAATGTGCACTTAACCCATTCTAGAACATTCTTGAGGTATTTCCAGCAACATGTCCTTCTATGTATATCTTCTGTCTGATTTTAAGACAAATTTTAACTTACTAGAGGCATCTTGAATTCTTGTGGCTGGTTTTGAGTTCTTACTGCCAGCTTGCTATTGGCTTTTTATTTTTATTCTTTTGAGAATAAGTTGTGGACATCATATCTCAATGCATAGTTAAGATGCATCTCCTTAGTACATTTTCTTATATAATCTCAATATAGTTATCAGATTAAGGAAATATAACTAATTTCATGAATGAAATGTAAATATAATACTGTTGTGATTTTTTAAGTTTATTTTGAGACAACATACATGTAAAAGAGGGGTTGGGGGACCGAGAGAGGGAGAAAGAGAATCCCAAGCAGGCTCTGCACTCACAGTGCAGAGCCCAATGTGGGGTTCAATCTCAGGAGCTGTGAGATCATGACCTGAACCTAAATCAAGCCAGTTGCTTAGTCCACTGAACCACCCATGGGCCTATCATGATTATTTTTATAGCACATTCCTCCCATACCATCCTTACCCACTGATCTAGAATCAGAATATTGCAGGGCACCTGGGTGGCTCAGTCAGTTGGGCATCCAACTCTTGATTTCGACTCAGGTCATGATCTTGTGGTTTGTGAGTTTGAGCCCCACATCTGACTCTGCACTGACAGAGCCTCCTTGGGATTCTCTCTCTGCCTCTCCCCGACTCTTAACTCTCTCAAAATAAATAAATAAACTTTAAAAAAAAAAAAAAAAGAATGAGGGCCACCTGGCTGGCTCATCGGTTAAGTGTCTGGCTTCGGCTCAGGTCACGATCTCAGTTTTTGTGTTCAAGCCCCACATTGGGTTCTGTGCCGATGGCTCTGAGCCTGGAGCCTACTTCAGATTCTGTACCTCCCTCTCTCTCCCTTGCTCACACGGTCTCTCTCTGTCTCTCAAAAATAAATTTAAAAAAATTTTTTTTAATTTAAACAATAAAAATTAGAGCTTTAGAGTCTTAAAAAAATTAAAATCTTTGAGACAGGAACAAAAAGAACAGCTTAAACAACAGGATTACATGTCTGTTATAAGATTTTATTTTATAAGATCACCATTGTGGTTCTCCTTTGGAAATGGTAACATTTTTATACCATTTTCACTCAGAGAACTTTTCATAGGGTTTCTTGCTGATTTTCATTGGCAAGAATAGATGAAAGTGAGGGGCGCCTGGGTGGCTCAGTCGGTTAAGCGTCCGACTTCGACTCGGGTCATGATCTCATGGTTCGTGGTTCAAGCCCCGCGTCAGGCTCTGTGCTGACCACGAGCTCAGAGCCTGGAGCCTGTCCTCAGATCCTGTGACTCCTTCTCTCTCTGACCCTCCCCTGCTCACGCTGTTTCTCTCTCTCTCTCAAAAATAAATTAAAACATTAAAAATTAAAAAAAAAAAAAGAATAGATGAAAGTGATTTAGAGACATGCTCTTAATTTTTCTGATGGTAAAACATGTCTGTGTATTCCTTATATTCTTGACCATACAGACAGAGGAATGTAGGTGATTAAATATCGCTCACTGTGCTTTTATACTTACAACATCCATTACATCGACCTGGTTAAGACCAGTTTAGCTTGATTAACGTTCAGGTCTTTCTGAAGCAAGACAATTTCTTCTAACAAAATATCTTACATATGGAAGGCACTCAGAAACATTTGTTGGGGAAAAAAGTCAATTAACTTCAATTAAACTTGGAATGAAAAATAGGATCATTTGAAAACTAAAAGAAATTTTAAATGCTCTTTGATTTCTGGAGTCTCATACTGTCTCAGAACAGGTGTTTTTCAGTATCTCATTCAACCTGTGTAAAGTATTATAAAAATAATCTGTTGTTGAGCAGAACATCCAAACATTTCTTGGTCTCATGGTGTGGAATTAGGTAACAAATTAGAGGGCTGAAACTAGCCCTCTAAACTAGTCTTCTGTCTGGGGATGTAGTATCTAAAAGTCAGAATCAGGGCAGTAGGCAGGCTCAGTTGATAGAACTTGGGTCTCTTGATCTCAAGGTCATGAGTTCAAGCCCCACGTTGGATGTAGAGATTACTTTTTAAATGGATGATTGTATGTCAGAAATAACATTTACATGATCTTTTTCTTTTTCTTAATTGTAGTAAAATACACGTACCATAAACTTTTCTGACTCAATCATTTTTAGTATACAGCAATGCTATGTGCATTCACATCACATGTAACCAGTGTCCAGGACTTTTCATCTTGCAAAATGTAAACGCCGTACTCATTAAACAACAGCTTCCTATTTCCACCTCTTGCAGCCCTTGGCAACCGTCATTCTATCTTTTGACTCTATGAATTTGGCTACTGGAATCATACAGTATTTGTTTTCTGTGACTGGCTTACTTTTTTTTTAAGTATATTTTGAGAGATCAAGTGGGAGAGGGACGGAGGGGTGGATGGGAGAGAGAGAGAAAGAGAGAATCCCAAGCAGGCTCTGCACTGTCAGCGCGAGTATGATGTGGGGCTCAAACTCACTAGTTGTGAGAACATCACCTGAGCTGAAGTCAGACATTTAACCGACTGAGCTTCCCAGGCACCTATTGTGACTGGCTTATTTCACTTTGCATAATATCTTCAAGGTGCATCCATGTTGTAGCGTGTAACTTCTTTTTAAGACTGAATAATATTGGGGCGCCTGGGTGGCTCAGTCGGTTAAGCGTCCGACTTGGCTCAGGTCATGATCTCACAGTTTGTGGGTTCCAACCGTGCATCGGATTCTGTGCTGACAGTTCAGAGCCTGGAGCATGTTTCAGATTTTGTCTCCCTCTCTCTCTGCCCCTCCCTCACTCGTGCTCGGTCTGTCTCAAAAATAAACTATAAAAAAAATTTTTTTTAAGGCTGAATAGTAATTTGTTATACGTATAAGTCACATTTTGTTTATCCATCTATCAATGGATGCTTGGATTGCCACCATCTTTTGGCTATTATGAGTAATGGCTGCAGTGAACAAGAGCATACAAATATCTCCTCAAAGCTCTGCATTCCATTTTTGGACCAAATGCCCAGAAGTGAAATTGCTGGATTACAAGGTGATCCCATTTTTTATTTTTTGAGGAACTGTCGATACCATTTTCCATGGCAGGGATGTTCCCACCAGCAGTGTACCGCAGTTCCAGTTTTTCCATTCCCTCTCCAACACAGGATTTTTTGTGGTTTTCAGTTAAACTCAATATTGTTTTAAATTGTAATATTTGATCAGAATAACAGATTCTCTAAAACACCTTTTTTTAATATTTTATTTTTTAAGTAATCTCTACACCCAACATGGGGCTCAAACTTACAACCCCAAGATTAAGAGTCACATGCTCTTCAGACTGAGCCAGCCAGGCGCCCCTCTAAAACACATTTTTTTAAGCTCTGATGTTTGACTTCTTGTTGCTTCCCAGCTGGTACCGTGATGTTTGAGTATGGGATGCGTCTTGGCAGAGAAGTTCGAACGCTGCGGGGACTTGAGAAGCAAGGCAACTGTTACTTGGCCGCTGTTAACTGCTTACGACTTATTCGTCCAGAATATGCGTGGATCGTACACCCAGCGTCTGGTGCAGTGGTATGAAAACTTCCCATCCTAGAGTTTGGAGATCATTTAACTTACTAGGTTTAGTCCTTTCGAAACTGGTTTAGTCCTTTTGAAAACATCACCTTATGTTTCTTTGTTTCACTTAAAATTTCTGCTGGGATATTTGTGAACTTCATCTATTTTTGCAAAAATTCGGTTGTTATATATTACTACTCCTTTAGTTTTCAAGTTTAGAATAGTATAGGAAGACGTATTGCAGTATGGTTTTGGAATTAGACCTAACGTCAGGCAGATTACTTAATGTTTTGCTGTCCAGTTATCCTTTTGCATAAAATAGGGATGATGATGATGATGATGATGATGAGTATCTTGTAGGATTTGGAGGGTATCAAATGAAGTCGTTCATGTAGGTTGCTTAGGACAGTGACAGTGCCTGGCCTGCAGAAAGTGCTCAGCAAAGGGGCGCTCTTTCCATTTCAGTCATTCTTGTTAATTCAGTCTACAATTACTATTTTAAAGAATGTGCACTTTGAGGTTTTCCTGTCATGCTGATGGGGTCGTGTATGCACGCTGCTTGTGCTGTGGATAGTTCCTGCATTTACTAGGCTGTTTCCGGGGGTTAAACCCACGTCCTTAGACCCAGTAACATGTTAGAGCTAAGTTGGCTAACTTGGCAAACAATTCCTTTGTCTGATAGTTACAGCACTTTTGTAAGAAGAGCTTTGCTGGTTGAAATAAACTTAATTTATGTGGAGAGAATTTAAGCATGAAAGCTCTGGATCAGTTAATGGTATCAAAATAGAGCTGACCCTTGAACAACACGAGTTTGAACTGTACAAGTCCACTTAGACACAGATATTTTAAATGAATACAATGTAAATGTATTTTCTCTTATGATTTTTTTTATTTGCTCTAACTCATTTCACTGTAAAAATACAGTACATAGTACAGATAACAAACACAGATTATATGTTAGTCAACTGTTTATGTTATTGGTAAGGCTTCCAGTCATCACTGGGCTGTTAAGTTTTGGGGCGAGTCAGAAGTTATATGTGGATTTTCAACTGTGCAGGGGTTTGGCGCCCCAACCCCCACGTCGTTCAAGCGTCAACTGTACTTTTTGTAGTTCAGCACTTGTTTTGACTTTGCAGTGCGATCGCCCTGGCGCGTCCCCTAAGAGGACTCACGATGGAGAATGCACAGCTGCTCCAAGTGAGTTGGAAGTCTCCCGTGGATTCTTGGCTGGTTGTGTTAGAATATTCTTTGTATTAAATGTGTGTTTTTATATAGTAGTTGTAAATTATGTACAGTATTATAACAATATCTTTTAGCTAATTTTGAGTATTTTAATCTGCTAAAAGTTGTCTGGTAGCTCTTTGAAAACTTCGTATGACTGCACGAGACATCAAGATGCTTAAGAGAGAGTGCTTGCTTTTGTTGCTCGCTGTGTTTAAACCAGCTCAGTGTCAGACTTGTTGTGTCGGGCTCCTTGGATATTCCCACGGAGGCATGTATTCCTCCTTACAGAGCCTGGGCTCCAGAGTTGGACACACCTGGTTTTAATTCTGCCCCTTTCACCGTGGGCACGTTCCTTTCATACTGATGTAGATAACTGCATCTCAGAGTTGTAAGAGTTAAAGGAAATTCTCTGTAAAGTACCTTGTAAGCATCTTCTCAACTGCAGCTGCGATTCGAGTACTTTGATTTGGCTCAGCTGCATGCTAGAAGCAGGGCCGTTGCTTTATTTTTAAGTTCACTTTTGTGGAGCACCCTGTTTTCCCTCCAGTGCCTTTGGAATTGACATTGAATTCATGTTTAGTGGGAATTTACAGACTGAGTGAATAGGCACTGATGAGAGGCACTCCCTTTGTACTTGGGAATTGAAAGCATTTTTCTTTGTCTTCTAGCCAACCGGCAGATTGAAATTCTGGAACTGGGAGACCTGGAGAAGGAATGTTCTTTGGCCCGGATCCGCCTCACCCTGGCTCAACACGACCCGTCAGCAGTTGCAGTTGCAGGTAGGACTGCAGGAGTCTGGGAGCACTGGTGGCACGCTTCGCCTCGGGCCAGGCGGTGGCCGCAGTCTGCTGGGCTGGCCAGAGCCTCTGACTGTCACTCGGAGATGTCCATCACCAGAGGTGGCTCTGGGGCTTTGGCTCCTTCGCATACACCACTTTCTGCACTGAACAGCTCTTTTCCGTCTCCCCAGGAAGCTCATCAGCGGAGGAGATGGTCTCTCTCTTGGTTCAGGCTGGCCTTTTTGACACTGCCATATCACTCTGCCAGACTTTCCAGCTTCCCTTGACGCCAGTCTTTGAAGGACTTGCTTTTAAGTATGTATGAAATTGTCTTTCCATAGTCTTCATTGTCTTTCCTTTTTTTTTTTTTAATGTTTCCTTTTCAGAGAGAGACAACAAGCTGGGGAGGGGCAAAACGAGAGGGAGACAGAGGATCCATGCCACTGGCACAGTTCCCACCCAGGACCCTCTAAGCCAGTTGTGCTTTAAAGACGTGCTTTTGTCTAGTCCACCACAATGATTTTTTAAATTTCGTTTAATTATGACTTTTTAAAATCTTGATTAATAGCTTCTTTTGAGAAATCAAAAAACCTGGCATCCCTAGGCTCACATTCCCACAGGACAGCAGATACTGTGGCCTAAACACTGGTGTCCATTTTAGAAAAGGCATGTATTTGGTCCTTTAGGACAGCCATCAGGCCCTGTAAGCATTATTAAAAAGTACTTCTTATTGAAGTAAACTTGCACCTAAATATTAGTCAAGTACTTTGTGAATTGGAAATATTTTTTAAACTTTCAGAATTTTTCCCTTAGAAGTAATTATCTCTTAATAGTTACCAGTGGCCTTGTGCTGTGAGGAGAGGCGAGAGCCGGTATTCCCCAGTAGTGAATTCAGCAGCAGACCAGAGCTAAAGTTACCGCCTTATCTCTAGGTTTAGTAACAAAATAATGTGGCTGTTTTCAGCAAATTAGTTTATCATGTGTGGAACCATTTTCATTGCAGATGCATCAAGTTGCAGTTAGGGGGTGAGGCAGCCCAAGCAGAAGCCTGGTCCTGGCTAGCCGCCAATCAGCTCTCATCAGTCATCACCACTAAGGAATCCAGGTACAGCTCTAGTGCTCCTCCACCCCCAAAGGGCTTACCTGCCCTCCAGATGCTTCCCCTGGTGCCCAGTTGGTGTCTACCTGAATACACTTCAGTTTC
This sequence comes from Helogale parvula, assembly GCA_004023845.1. Taxonomy (NCBI): domain Eukaryota; kingdom Metazoa; phylum Chordata; class Mammalia; order Carnivora; family Herpestidae; genus Helogale; species Helogale parvula. Next base: position 79,954 of record PJEM01005635.1, on the reverse strand, counting down.
TTTAGAATCCTTCTCTAACCCTAACCCTCAGTAAATTTCCCTTCCTTGAATCACATTTACAATTTGTATTTCACAACTTGGTGCTTTAGAATTGGAACATTTAGCAATTTAGAAGTCCTCTGATGTTAGTTTTCTTTATTTCTTTTTTTTTTTTTTTTTTTTTTG
>PJEM01005635.1:61462-79689 GCA_004023845.1 Helogale parvula | reverse complement strand
CCATTCAACCCCTAAATTAACACACCATTCAACCCCTAAATTAGCACACCAATATCACTACTCAAATACGGATCTATCACCCTCATCTTCTAAATCAGAACTTCTACATGATTCTAATACTTGATCAGGTTTGGAAACAGTGATGTGAACCAATTTCCTTGTTATAGGAATCTGTAACAATGCAGTTAAGTGAGTTGTGTAGTTAAGTAAAGATGTGGTTAGGGGGAGAGAAATAGAATCCATGTCCTTTGGTTTCTAGTACCACCCCTAAGTCACATTGACCCTAATAATAATAGTTGCCATTTAGCTAGATTATCAGGTCAGTTGTGAGCTTCTGAAGATTTTTTTTCTCCTTGTAAATAGATGCTTTGAATGACACTGTAAATATCTGTTAAGAATCTGGAACTTACTAGTCCTTTCTGCTTTTATCAAGTGCTACAGACGAAGCATGGAGACTATTATCAACTTATCTGGAAAAGTACAAAATTCGGAATAACTTACATCACCACTGTGTAATAAACAAGCTTTTGTCTCATGGAGTGCCTCTTCCTAATTGGCTAATAAACAGTTACAAGGTAAGTGGTATCTTAACTTGTATAGAGTAAGAAGCTGGTCGTTATCAGTGAGCATAACTTCATGAGATGATAAAAAGAGGTGATAATTTATGGAAATATACTGACATATACTTTGGGCAGCTTCTCAAACTTAGCTGAAAACACTAAAAACACCTGGACTTGAATTCCATACGTAGTACTGGGTGTTTAGAATTAAAGTTCTACAGGTTAGTGATTAAGTTCATGCCTGCTTGTGTGCTCACTGAACAATGACTGTATGCATGACACAGTTTTTACTGTTGGTTACTCAAAAAATTCAAAGGAATGGGTGGAGTTGTTTTCAAAACTACAGTGGGATTAAAGTTTCGTCAAAATTGGGATTTTGGACTGCCTGCATCAGATTTATTTGGGTAGTGTGCTTCTTCAAAATACAGATTCCTGAGCCCCATTCCAGACTTAGAGAATCAAGTTGTCTGGAGCTGGGATCTGGGATCTATATTTTAATAAGCTCCTAATTTGAAACAGTGCATTCTTAAGTGTGAGAACTATATCTGAAATAAATTGGGTGGAATAGGAAAAGAGAGAAGGTAAAGGTTAAAATCAGGAAAGTTGATTTTGGGCGGGGGGGGTTTGTTGTTGTTGTTAAGTTAGACTGTATAAAAGGAAAGGAAAAGAAAAGCAGCAAGATGATAAAAGTTATAAATGTGGTCATATCAGAATATAGAAAGCATAATTACGTGACTAGTAGAGCCCTTCCAAACTGAGGTTGTATTCACTTTCGTTTCACCCCGAGTTAAACAAATTTGATTCAGGTATTGAAAGTTGGTGGTTCTTTTCATTTGTTTTGCATTTGTCATTCATGTGTTCTGAGAATTAACGTGACTATATGGTCTCTTTAGTACTCAGCATTTCCGAGAAGGTTTGTTGACTTTTACTACAACTGTGGACACTGAAGTAGAAAAATAATAAATGTGTCTTAGATCACAAAACAGGGCAGGAGGACCACTTAACAATAAAGTCTTACGAGGTACCCGGAAGTAAGCTCTTAGGAATCCAACCTTTGTCCCAACATAAGTAAACCAAGATGCTCACTTATTTATACTGAGAAGTATAAATGCAAGGGAATTAGACACTTAGCATCCTTTGGTCATTGCCCAGGTAAGATGGAAATAGGCAGATGTTCTTAATCTCTGACTCTTTACAGAAGGTTGATGCCGCTGAGTTGCTCCGTTTGTACTTAAATTATGACCTTTTAGAAGAAGCTGTGGATCTGGTTTCAGAATATGTAGATGCTGTATTGGGGAAAGGACATCAGTACTTTGGAATTGAGGTAGGCATGCGTGTGTGCTTCTGTATTATCACTCTAACAAAGTGATAGTAGGATGTGAGAGGAGATTCAACTATAGGATAGTGGATTTACCCTTTATATTTGTAGTTACACAACCAGGTATTTTGTTTTTGTTTTTTGTTTTAAGATTTTATTTTTGGAGTGCCTGGGTAGCTCATTCAGTTGAGTGTCCGACTCTTGATTTCAGCTCATTTTATGATCTCACAGTTCATGGGATTGAGCCCCACATCAAGCTCTGAGCTTCCACCTTGGGATTCTTTCTCTCTCTCTCTCTCTCTCTGCCTCTCACCCACTTGCATGCATTCGCACACTCTCTCTCAAAATAAAGAAACTTAAAAAAAAACTTTTATTTATTTTTACTTTATTTTTAAGTAATCTCTACACCCAACGTGGGGCTCAAACTCCTACCCCCAAGATCAAGAGTTGCATGCTTCACCAACTGAGCCAGCCAGGAGCCCCACGACTAGTTTTCCCTACAATCAGAAACTGGCACTATAGGAATCTCCAGTTTCCTGTTTATAAAATGGGATACATTCCATCCTTCTCCATCAAAGGAATGTAGCTTTAGTTAGTATTTAGAGGAGAGAGGTAATTAAGAACAAAATGCTGTTCTGTGTGCCAAAACTGCTGAGCTTCTGCAAGTGTTTTCTCATTTAATCCTTACCTATGGGAAATTGTTGTACCTCCCCTTTTTTGCAACCCACGAAGAAACAGAGGCTCAAAGGGTAAGTAAGTTGCCAGAGCTCACACAGATGGTAAATGGAAGAGCCAGATCTAGGGATGCCTGGGTGGCTCAGTCAGTGGAGCATCTGACTTCCGCTCAGGTCATGATCTTACAGCTTGTCCCATGAGTTCGAGCCCCACGTCAGCTCTATGCTGACAGCTCAGAGCTTGGACCCTGCTTCAGATTCTGTGTCTCCCTCTCATTCTGCCCCTCCCCACTCATGCTCTGCTTCTGTCTCAGTAATAAATAAACATTAAAAATTTTTAAATAAATAAGTAAATGTTAAAAAGTATTTAAAAAAAGAAAAAGAAGAAGAGCCAGGTCTAAAATCTGGGTGTAGTTAAATTAACTACAAAGCCAAGCTCTTAAACTCTCAGGAAAGTATTCAGAACTTTGAAAACTGAGCTTTTCTTTTCCAAACTTTTATTTCTGGTTAATTTAAAATTTTTTTTATTATGTCTTTATTTTTTATTTTGAGAGAAGCAGAAAGTGAGCGGGGGGGGGGGACAGAGAGAGAGGGAGACACAGAATCTGAAGCAGGCTCTAGGCTCTGAGCTGTCAGCACAGAGCCCGACGTGGGGCTCAGCCCCACAGATGATGAGATCATGACCTGAGCCGAAGTCAGACACTTAACCGACAAGCCACCCAGGCGCCCCTCCAGTTAATTTAAACCTAAATTTCAGACTGCAAATAGGAGCATTCACTGACAATTTAGAGTTTAATTGAATGTATTTTTCCTTAATAGGCCTTAGGGTTACTTTAAGATAAGAAGTGACATGAATTTAAAATTACATTTGGGGGGCACCTGGGTGGCTCAGTTAAGCATCCTACTTTAGTTCAGGTCATGATCTCACAGTTCATGTGATCCAGCCCCACATTGGGCTCTGTGCTGACAGCTCAGAGCCTGGAGCCTGCTTCGGATTCTGTGTCTCCCTCTCTCTACCTCTCCCCTGCTCATTGTCTGTCACCCTCTGTCTCTCAAAAATAAATAAATGTTTAAAAAAATTTTTTTTAATTAAGTTACATTTGGGAGCACCTGATGGCTCAGTTGGCTAAGCATCCAACTTTGGCTCAAGTCATGATCTCATGGTTTCTGGGTTGGAACCCTGTGTGGGGCTCCATACTGACAGCTCAGAGCCTAAATCCTTCTTCGGATTCTGTCCCTCCCTCTTTCTCTGCCCCTCCCTTTTCTCAAAAAATAAATAATAAAATAAAACATTTTTAAAAATTTAAATACATTTGACTTAACTGAGAAAAGGACAAGTTTCCCTGTTAAAAAGAGAAGTGTGGGGGGGGTACACAGGTGTGTCTGTGGACATGTACACACATACACACGCAGTTTCTTACTGTGAAAAAAAATAGTAAAAACATTTATGTTAGGGCACCTGGGTGGCTCTCTCAGTTAAGCGTCTGGCGTCATCTCAGGTCATGATCTCACGGTTCATGGGATCGAGGCCCGTGCCAGGCTCTCTTCTGACAGCTCAGAGCCTGGAGCCTGTCTTCAGATTCTGTGTCGCCCTCTCTCTCTGCCCCTCTCCCGCTTGCAGTCTATTTCTTTCTCTCTCAAAAATAAACATTTTTTTTAAATTAAAAGAAAAAACATTTATGTTGTCCAACCCTCTGAAACTACCCAGAAGAAATGATCCAGTTTTGAGATTTTCTTCAAATAGAAGATATTTTTCTTTTCAGTTTCCACTGTCTGCAACAGCTCCGATGGTGTGGCTCCCATACTCTTCTATTGACCAGCTTCTCCAGGCTCTGGGAGAGAACAGTGCCAACAGTCACAACATTGCTGTAAGTCCGTCCTTGCGCGAAGCAGCGCAGGTGACTTTCGTGGGCCCTGGCACTCCCCCTTAACGCTGGCTCCACAGAGTTCAAGGATTAAGGGGAGAACAGAAACCATTTGTTGCCCTTAACATGCGGCTCCAAACCCTTTAGACAATTAGTTAAATCGGATGTGGCCTCTCTGGTTCTGAGAAGACAGCCAGTAATGTTTTTATTAAAATGCTGGTGTGATTTGCATGTTTAGAAAATTCATTAGGGGAACAGGCTTGGCCGTAGTGTGTGTTAACAGAGAAGGTCGATTTTATCAGAATCAGGGGATCCTGTACGGAATGCCGAGTAAATGAAGCGGTGCGACGTCTTTATTAGGGGGAATCTAGTTGGCGAAGTCAAAGTGATGAATAACTTAAGTCTTTTCTTAATCCTTGACCTATTCTGTAACGATTCCCTTCTTTTCTCCCACAGCTGTCCCAGAAAATACTTGACAAATTGGAGGACTACCAGGAAAAAGTCGACAAGGCAACACGGGATTTATTATATCGCCGGAACTTGTGATCTGGACAATTGCCTGGCCTTTGTAACCGCTTGGTGCCTCTTAGGGCTTAAGACTTTACCCTACGGAACCCTGTATCCCAGGACAATTTTTATACCTGCAAATGGTGTGTGCAACATCAGGTCTGCATTCTGCACAAGAGAGGAGGGCAGACGAGCCGCAGAACTGTGCTCGCTGGCGGTGCTAACACACAACTTCTGGTTCTCAACCTTGGTCTCAGACAGCTGCTTTTGTATATGATTCACAAGCTTTTTTAGAGTTTCTATTTTTTTAAATGACCGAAGACATTCTTTATCTGCAAATTAAAGCCCACCCCCTCTCTCCAGTCGCTGGTGGAGGTAGGTGGCTGGGGCTCACCACTGGGCGCGGCCGCTGCAGACCCTTCCTTCTTCCCGGCCACTGTCTGTGTTTCATTGGAATTATTTTGGTCCAGAACTGACATGTATTTTCTGTATTGCAAACAGAGGCTAATGATTTTGCATACTCTTTTCATTATTTATTGTGGAGTTTTTGTATGATCTTCAATAAAGTATTAAATAATTTGCCTAGATGAAACTTAAAATGATGATCAGCTGTGAAAGAAGATACCTCCTTTTGAATCTGGTTCTGAGGCTAAAGTTGAGTAAACTCTTAGCTAAGAAAAAAATGGGTAATTTTATCTATAACCAATTTTCAAGGTAAATTCTGTTAACTTCTATGATTTATGATAATCAAGCCGGACTTGATCATGCAACTTGTCTAATAATGTATTGGACCAAAATACAAACTTTCCTGGTCAGATTCAGAAGTATTCATGCCCACAGATTTTTGGGGATCATGAAAAGTAAAATCTTGGATTTTATTCTGTATATTAAAATGTATCTTTTACGGAAATGATCTGTATATTACTTGCTTGTATGCCCTTTGACCTTTCTTGAGTTTTTCATAAGCCTTTAATTTTTATACTATCAATACCATAATTACATTATATATTTTAAATAACAATGTGAGCTTCACTGTGGTACTGTTATTGTTAGATATTGAGATGTATGGCTCTTTTTCATTTCAGCTCTGCCAAGGTAAATGTGAATTGTTTGATGTAATTGGGACCGGGAGAGCCCTGGCCCTGCCGGAGCTTCATAAACCTGTGGCTCCCAAGTATAGCCAGAAATACACAGATAACCAAATATACATAAATATAAAGCCAAAAGAAAGGTTCCACAGAATATGTATTTGTCACTATGTAACCTGACGCTTTCAAGAATGACTAATGGATCCTAAGCCAGTCTGAAAAATAATCAAATCCTCTTCTAGCCATTTTGGAGAACAGGAAGTAGCTTGAGATTGGCCCTATTCCAGAAATGTACCCACCTGTATTGCTCATCAGAGCAGTGATTTCCATGGTTGGCAGTTCACAAGATCCTGACCAGTTTTTCCTGTTGTCAGTATTTTTGTTCAAGACCCCACCCAAGCTAGAGCAAACCCAGCTCTTCTGTCCATTTCCTTTTTTTTCTTTAATGTTTTATTTACTTTGGGGAGAGAGCACGAGTTGGGGAGGGGCAAAAGAGAGGGAGGGACAGAGAATCCCAAGCCCAACACGGGCCTCAAACTCACAAACCGAGAGTATGACAGGAGCCGAAATCAAGAGTTGGACGCTTCACCGACTGAGCCCCATAGACACCCCTCTTCTATTTTCTTCCATCTTCTTCGCTTTGGTTTCCATCCAGAACAGAAGATGGGAATTCTTTCACTTCACTTTTCTCTCCACTTTAGTTCTGCATTTTTGTTTTCCTAGAGCATGTGATGTTTTCATAGTCCATAGTAGCATCATTACTCCTTGTTTCCATGCCAACAGTTTCTGATTACAAATGTTATTAAAAGAATTCCTCTTTGGGAGCCTGGGTGGCTCAGTCATTCTTTAAGCATCCGGCTCTTGGTTTGGGCTCAGATCATGATCTCACAGTTTGTGAGTTTGAGCCCCTTGTTGAGCTCCACAATATCTGCTTGAAATTGAAATTTTCTCTTTCTCTCTCTCTCTCTCTCTCTTTCTCTTTCTCTCTCTCTCTCTCTCTCTCACACACACACACACACACACACACTAAACTTTAAAAAAAAAAAAAAGACTCCCCTAGGGACACTTGAGTGGCTCAATCAGTGGAGATGCAACTCTTGATCTCAGGATTGTAAGTTTGAGCCCCACATTGGTGTAGAGTTTACACTAAAATGAAATCTTTAAAGGAAAAAAAAAAGCTCCCTCCTGTGCTCACTTGGGCAGCACATATAGTAGGAATTGGAACTATACAGCGGCTCCTGGGTGGTTCGGTCGGTTAAGCATCCAACTTCAGCTCAGGTCATGATCTTATAGTTCATGTGTTTGAGCCCCACATCAGTCTATCAACTACTGTCAACACAGCCTGCTTCAGATCCTCTGTTCTCCCTCCCCTCTCCTGCCCCTTCCCTACTGGTTCTCTATCGAAATAAATGAATATACTTTTAAAAAATACATTAAGGGCGCCTGGGTGGCTCTGTTGAATGTCTGACTTTGGCTCAGGTCATGATATCATGGTTTGAGAGTTCGAGCCCCACATTGGGCTGGCTGTGTCAGCGCAGAGCCCACTTCAGATCCTCCATCCCTGCCCCCTCTGCCCCACTCCTGCTCACATGCTTGCTCTTCCTCTCTTTCTCAAAAATAAACCTTTAAAAAATACATTAAAAATTAGAACAAATCAGAGATTAGCATGGCCCCTATGCAAGAATGACACACATCTGAAGCATTTGATTAAAAGAAAAAAGCTCCCTCCTTTTTTAATACTTAACTGCCATTAAATAAAGATAGGGCTCTCGGAGGGAAATTTTATCATTCTTCATGTAACAAGATGAAACTGATAAGGTCTCTGCCTTACCACCCTGTGACAATAAAATGGCATCGTTTCCTGTGAAGAATAGAATTGATGACACATGAGTTTCATATTGACCATTCTTACCACGTCTGTCACTGGTTTTTGTGACCTTCTGAGAAAAGTTGGTTTATTCTACAAGCCATCTTGTGCATTGTCACCGCTGCCAGTTGTCCTCACCAAAACGCTCCAGAATCCTGGGGGTCAGTTCTCACCAGCTTACTGCGGATTTTTATCTCCTCATTCCAATTCCCTCCCAAAGTCCAGGCGGTGTTGTCTCCTAAAACTGCACTGAGCACTTAGGAGTAAAGAAAAACAAAAGCTTAAAAAAAAAAAAAGAAAAGAAAAGAAACAGTTAACGGGGCACCTGGGTGGCTCAGTCCATTGAGCGTCTGACTGCGGCTCAAGTCATGATCTCACAGTCCGTGGGTTCGAGCCCCACGTCAGGCTCTGTGCTGACAGCTCAGAGCCTGAGCCTGCTTCTGTGTCTCCCTCTCTCTGCTCCTCCCCTGCTTGTGCTCTTCTCTCTGTCTCTCAAAAATAAATAAACATTAAAAATAAACAGTTACAAGATACAGAAGCTCCTAGAAAACAGACTGTGCATCCCCATAGATGGTACTATTTGCCCACCCTTTGGGCGCCAGGCTGCTCTGGTGTGGCTGATACCAACATTCCCCTCGTGACGGGTCATATAAATATAAATAAGATTTCTGTTAAATTAATCAGTAAGTGAAAAGTCTGCCAGAGTCCAGCTCCAGCAAGTCCAGGGTTCCCTGAAGCGTGGACTGTGTCGGCACGAGAGAGTGATGAGAAAGCCTCAAGTTTCTTTCTGATCGCAGGCATCTCTGCTCTGTCTGCTTTGGTGTCTTTTTTCTATTGGTCAAGTAATAACATGACATTAGAAAATAGAAATTTTTTACAGTGACTAAATTTTTGTGATCAGATGTTTTAATTATCAAAAGTGTACAGAAACAAGTTTTATAGAAGTATTTTTCTAGAACCATCCCATTTATTTTTGGTGTCAGTCCCCCAGAATAAGAAAGTAACAAACCTATCTTATTTTCTACAGGTTGGTTTTTTTGCCGATAATTATGACTTCGTTTTTAAGTAACAAGTTACAACCAAGTCATGTAACGTACTTACAGTGAGGTTGAGTAAATCTTATAACCAAGAGTATAACAGGATGTTTTCAGTAAAAAACAGGATAACATACATATTAAGTTAGTAATGTTAAGATTAAAACATAGGTTAAATTGTATATAGATAGGCTGGGAGTTATTTTGTTTGGCTCATTAACCAAAAGAAAGAATGCTTGTTAACAGTTGCTTGAGAAAGCCCTTTCTTTGATGCAGGCACAATGGGGCCCTGTGTGTGTTGGCCTTGGACCTGGGTTCCCATTTCTTATCCATCCTCAAAACTGAAGTCAGCATAAGGGAGGATATTTGTAGAATGTGGACCTTGGGAAGGGACCATGTTCTGATCTTGTCTTTTATTTGTTATCTCCAATTTAGGCTCCTTTTCTCCAGGCCAGACTTAAATGCAACTCTTGTGTTTTTAACCTTTTCATTATGTCTTGGGTCTGCAAGGCTCATTAGAAGAGCCTTTTGTCAAACATTTATAGTGTTTTGATCCAAAATCTCTTATGCAGGGACAGGAAAATATTCTTTCTTATGGGGTAGCTGTGTGGGGACTATCGGTCTGATTTGGAGCGCTGTAAGGCCTAATTAATGACAACAGGCTTATTTTCAACATGAGCAGTAGTAGTAGAAGGAGATACCAGTTTCACCTCCCATGGCAGGAGCTGTGCAAACGTCTGGCATTTCCTCTCTGTGACTGTCATCGAGCAAGGCTAATGCGGTTCCCAGCAAAAGTCTTATCACAGTCTATAACAGCATGTGAACCTAATTTATCCCAACCTGGTAAATTTTTTTTCTACTAGAGCACAGTATAATAGAAAGTTATAAAGTGTTCTTTAATCTTCAATTCTTTCCAATTTTGTCTGTACCTAGAAACAGATAGTCCTGTATTACTGTTTTTTCACAAATTGAGACCTTAATAAGTAACTCCTTCATCCCAGTCTACAAGAATTACCTTAACACACCTGCATGGAACTCCATCATGCAAAGACCGATTTATTGTTCAAATAACCTATGCCTGTCGGTATAGACTAAAAATAGGCACTTCCTCCAGTAAATGAGATTTCATGGTTTAAACAAACTTCTATAAAAACAAGTGAAATAGTGTAGTATAATAAAGAATGTATCTGGTCAGGGCACCTGGCTGGCTCAGTCGATAAAGCATGTGACTCTTGATCTCAGTCAAGAGTTCCAGCCTTATGTTGGGTGTAAAGATTTACATGAAAGATTATGTAGGTTTGTAGAGTGCCTAGATGGCTTAGTTGGTTAAGCATCCAACCCTAGATTTTGGCCAGATCATGATCTCACAGTTAGTGAGTTTGAGCCCCACATAGGGCTCACCGCCAGTGTGGAGCTTGCCTGGGATTCTCTCTCTCTCTCTCTCTCTCTCTCCCTCACAATCCCTCTCAATCCCTCTCTCTCACAAGTATATATATAGAAAATTTAAAAGGGTGCCTGGGTGGCTCAGTCAGCTGAGCACCCGACTTTGGCTCAGGTCATGAGCTCACAGTTCATGAGTTCAAGCCCTGCCTCGGGCTCTGTGCTGACAGCCTGAAACCTGCTGTGTCTCTGTTTCTCTCTGCCCCTCTCCCACCTATGCTGTCTGTCTCTCTGTCTCTCTCTTAAAAATAAATAAACATTAAAAAAAAAAAAAAACCTTCACGGCTCTTCTGGGTAGCTCAGTAGGTTAAACATCTAACTTCGGCTCAGATCATGATCTCGCAGTTTGCAAGTTCAAGCCCCACATTGGGCTCTGTGCTGACAACTTGGAGCCTGGAACCCACTTCGCATTCTGTGTCTTCCTCTCTCTGCCCCTCCCTAGCTTGTACTCTGACTCTCTCTCTCAAAAAAAAGTATTTTTTGGGGTGCCTGGGTGGCTCAGTCGGTTAAGCATCCGGCTTCGGCTCAGGTCATGATCTCACATTTCGTGGGTTCAGGCCCCACATCAGGCTCTGTGCTGACAGCTAGCTCAGAGCCTGGAGCCTGTTTCAGATTCTGTATCTCCCTCTCTCTCTGACCCTCTCCTGCTCGCGCACTCTCTCTGTCTCTCAAAAATAAATAAAACACATTAAAAAATGTTTTTAATAAGAAATTTTTTAATTTTTTAACTTTAAAAATAATAATAAAATAAATAAACACCGAAGTAAAAATAAAATAAAAGGTCTGATTTAGCTATAATTTGCTTACCCTTGATCCAGATCCCTAATACCTTCTCTGAGGGCAATAACAGCAGACTATGTCTCCTTCAAAAGCCAGTAGTTCTCAACCCTGGCTAAGCATTAGAATAATGTAAAGAATTTTTTTAAAAAACTAATTGATAGGGGCACCTGGCTGGCTTAGTCAGAGGAGCATGCAATTCTTGATCCCAGGGTCATGAGTTCAAGCCCCATAACGGGTGTAGAGATTACAATAAATACATACATACATACATACACACATAGTTGCTGACTGGCTCAGTCAGTAGAGCATGTAGCTCTTGATCTTGGGGTCCACATTGGGCATACAACTTACTTTAAAAGAAAATTTGATACGGATGGACACCTGGGTTGCTCAGTCTGGTAAGCATCAGATTTTGGCTCAGATCATGATCTCAGGGTTTGGGCGTTCAAGCCCCCCATCAGATCTGTGCAGAGCCTGTTTCTGATCCTTTGTCCCTCCCTCTCCTTCTGCCCCTCCCCCACTGGTTCTCTCTCTCTCTCTCTCTCTCTCTCTCTCTCTGTTTCTCTCTCAAAAATAAATAAACATAAACGAATTTTTTAGATAAATAAATGCACATTAAAAAATTTATATGGGCTCTGTACTCCCACCCCCAACCAAAATGATTCTGATTTTTATATTGCTTTAGTGCTATCCAGATGGTTCTATGAACAACCAGCATTGAGAACCATGGTTATAAATATTACAGTTATTTCAGTCACCTCCAGAAATATGTTTCCCTCAAGGAAAAAACCTTTCCCACTTCTGTGCACTGTGATTTAGCTCATAATCTCAACTTGGTTCCAGCCAGTTTTTGATTTCTGTATAAAGAAGAGACTCATTAATAATAATAAAAGCTACTATATAATGATTGCTTATTTTGCTCATTGTACAAGGCAAAGATCTTAAAATTAGGTTCTAATTTAAACTTCACGACCACCCTAAGAATACTGTTACTAGCACATTGTATAGCTGCTGAAGTAAAATTTAGGGTTGTTAGGGGCACCTGGGTGACTCAGTCAGTTAAGTGTCCAACTTCAGCTCAGATCATGATCTCACAGTTTGTGAGTTCTAGCCCCATATCAGGGTGTGCTGACAGCTCTGAGCCTGGAGCCTGCTTCAGATTCTGTGTCTCCTTCTCTCTCTGTCCCTTCCCCACTTCCGATCTGTCTTTCTCTCTCTCAAAATAAATAAACAGTAAAAAAAAAACTAAAAAAAAAAAAAAACTTATCCAAGCAACCACATCTGGAAGGTGCAGAGAGTGAGTTTTGAACCACAATGTTTGGCTTCAGAAATCCTATACTTGGGGGTGCCTGGGTGGCTCAGATGGTTCAACGACTGACTTCAGTTCAGGTCATGATCTCACAGTTCATGGGTTCAAGCCCCGCGTGGGGCTCTGTGCTGGCAGCTCCGAGCCCAGAATCTGCTTTCGATTCTGTGTCTCCCTCTCTCTCTCTCTGACCCTCCCTGGCTCACACTCTTCTCTCAAAAATAAATAAACATTAAAAAAATAAAAAAAGAACTCCTATGCACAACTCCTTTATTTCAATGCTCTTCCCTCAAGAAATGTCAGAAAACTTCTAACAGCTTCAAAACAGCAAATTCTCCTGTTTCTAGCTGCTAAATTTTCAGAAATTTTGGGAGTCTAATCTCGGGACACTAATCCAGATATTTCTCCCATAGGAAAGAAAAGAATTCTTGCGACTTATTTCAAGTTTGTATATATATATATATATATATATATATATATATATATATATGCACTATATTCATTCAAAAATTGAGTGCTTATGTTCCAGAAAGTGTATTTCGTAAACAGGGAACAAACTGGACAAGTCACTGTTTTCATGGCTTTTACATTCAAAAACTGGCTGGCTCAGTCAGAAGAGCCTGTGACTCTTGATCATGAGTTCAAGCCCCATGTTGGGGGTAGAGAGTACGAAACTTAAAAAAAATCGGGGTGGGGGGAGGTGACTGTCTGTCTCAGTAAGTAGAGCTAGCACTTTTGATGTCAGTGTTTAAGTTCCAGCCCCATGCTGGCCACAGAGATTACTTAAAAATAAAATCTAGGGCCGTGTGGGTGGCTCAGTCGGTTAAGCCTCCGGCTTCAGTTCAGGTCGGATCTCAGGGTTCGTGGGTTTGAGCCCCGCATCAGGCTCTGTGCTGACAGCTAGCTCAGAGCCTGGAGCCTGCTTCACATTCTGTGTCTCCCTCTCTCTCTCTCTCTCTCTGACCCTCCCCTGCTTGAGCTCTCTCTGTCTCTCAAAAATAAATAAAAATTTTAAAAAAATAATAAAATCTTAAAAAATTTTTGAGGGGTCATCTATACATTAAGAATTATGTGATCTACCATACAAAGTGGTGGTGAAAAAAATACAATTGTACTTGTAAAGCGCTTAGGCAGTGAGTGCCTCACACGTAAGTGCTAGTAAACGTTACTGGGTCTCGAGTAATGGAGAATTTCCCCATGCGATGCTGTATTCCAGCTAGTGTTCTAATGCCTGGCTCCAAAAGAGGAAAGAAGGGAAGAGTGCTAAAGGACGATAAAGCAGGTGGAGGATCGGACCAATGAACTCAGTTGGGAAAGCTGTAAACCATCGCAACAATTTAGGACTTTCCCTGTTTCGCAGTACAAGGTCTGGTGATTGTTTTCCCGCTGACAAGTAACCCAATATAAGACATCAGATTTGTGCTTTAAGAAAACATTTACAAAAGCATAAAAGAACCACTATTTTATTCAATGTTCAATGTTATACCCAATATAAGCCACAATAATCAGGATGAAACTCGGGGAAGGACTTCCCAAAGGACAAAAAAGACTACCAACGGCTGGGAGAAAATAGGCACAAGATGGAGGACGAGGGGGATAAAGAAAAGACTCTGCAAAAGACGCATGGGTGGAGTCCATACTGAGAAGACGTTCTTACTCAGGCTCTTCCGCGCTATTGGCTTGACGCTCACTCTTTTTCCTTTTCCACTGGCTACTGGCTCCTTCAATGGATCAAATCAGCCAATCGCCTACACGGTGGGTAAAGCCCGCCCTACCTCCCTGGAAAGAGGAGCCAGAATAGCGTAAAAGGCCCAGGGCGCTTGCGCGGATACGCGCTCCGTCGGTTAAAAGCAGACTCTCTGAGGAGGCGGTGTCGCGGTGTATGAATATTGATTACGCAGCGCCGCGCCGAGCGCCCGCCCCTCTCGGCTGCCCGACGCTCGCGGCTCGCGCTCAGGCTCGCGATGGGGAAGAAGTCCCGGGCGGTACCCGGCCGCAGGCCCATCCTGCAGCTCTCTCCGCCGGGGCCCCGTAGCAACACGCCGGGCAGGGATCCGGAGCCGGAACCCGACACGGAGCCGGACTCGACGGCGGCGGCGGGGGCGCCGGCGCCCAGCCAGCCAGCTCCGGCGGTGCCACCGACCACGACGACCACGGTGACTACTGCCGCCGCGGCCCCGGACGACTCGCCTTCAGAAGGTAAAGGTGCGCGAGGGAACCCCGGCATCTAGGTGGGGCGTCCGAAACTCGAGCTCGGAGCTTGCGGCCTAGGGCAGGGCCCTGGGAAGAAGAGAAACGCGGGCGGGCGGGCTTGCTCGGCATCCGAGGCCTGCTGTGTGGGGCCCAAGGGGAGGACCGATGTGGGCCCCACAGCGGCGGAAGGGGCCGGCGGCGCCGCGCGCGCCCGCCCGCCGGAGGGGCGCCATCTCTGGCGCAGGGGTTGGCCCGGCCTGCAGAGTCTCCTCAGCGTCGGCGCACGGATTTGCATAACTTCAGGGGATATTTGGGAGAGTCCGAGCATCGCGTCCGGCGCCTGGTGTCGGGAAACCTGACCTTTGCTACACGTTGTGTGCTTTTCCCTTCGTTTTCGTTGAAACTGAGGGAGACCCGTTAGAAGTAAGTTAAACCCATTTTATAATGCCAGCCAAAGCGTACGGAACCCTAAATTGGTAGGTATCCCCCAAATTTTTGCAGAAGTGGAGGTTGGGGGTTCCCAAGGACTTGTTGGTTTCTCCCCGAAATGGTTCTTGGTTTAAGAGTAACTTGGGCGCGCTGCTGCGGGGCCGGACGCCCGAGAAGCCGCGACCGTTTCGGGCACTAAAAAATCCCGTTGGTAGTTACTGTGGAGGAGAAAAATGCCATGGCCATGCTTGTGTGAAGGCCCAGTGGTAGTCCCGAGAAGATTTATTCTGTGTCTGTGTATTTTTAAGATTTTGAATGATTTCTGATGTACCTTCAGCGTGTCCTTAAAGTCGCTGGTCACGTGGAAGAGTCTAGGTCTGCTTGTTTGTCGCCTCCCAATTTGGGTCTGTGATGGATGTACACACCCTGATTTCAAATAGGTGAAATTGAGACTTTAAAGGTCAAATCAAAGACTGTTTCGTCGCCCGAAGTGTTTTCCTGGTCCGCCTTCTAACTGCAATCTTCTTTTGTACCTTTTTTTAAATCAGATGAACAGGAAGTGGTGGTGGAGGTTCCCAGAGTTCAGAATCCTTCCAAACCAGTCATGACCGCCAGACCTACAGCCGTTAAAGCAACAGGTACACTTCCCCACCCCCATCTCTTCTACCAGGTCTTTCATTAGGATCCGATTGGTTTTGTATATATTTTGTTGAATGCTTTGGTGCTGCTTACTTAACACTTCTCCGATAAAAATGGAGATATAAAATTTTGAAAATAAAAATAAAGTAAAATTTTTGTATGTGAACGCTCGCTGGCATAAACACTTTAATCAAACTAAGATTTGCTGTTGCCTATTTTCTGTAGCCAGAATACTTTGTACTAGTTTTCTTTTAATCCTGTTTCGTAGTAATTTTCTGCTCTCCCGCTTGCTTGATGTTCATTAGGGACACCAAGGATGTCTTTAATTCTGTGCGTTTCTTTTCCCGAACAGTGGTTTGATTGGTACCTAGCAAATATTTGTGGAGCTGAAAATTGCTCTATTAAGTATTTTTTAGGGGCACCTGGCCGGCTCAGTCAGTAGAGCATGTGACTTTTTTCTTTTTTTAATGTTTATTCTTTGAGAGAGAGGGTATGTGAGAGAGCGGCAGCATGACAGGGAAGGGGCAGAGAGAGAGGGAGGTACAGAATCTGAAATAGGTTCCAGGCTCTGAGCTGTCAGGACAGAGCCCGATGTGGGGCTCAGACTCCTCAACTGTGAGATCATGACCTGAGCTGAAGTTGGTCAGTTAACTGACTGAGTCACCCAGGCACCCCAGAGCATGTGACTCTTGATCTCATGCTGTGAATTTGAGCCAGACATTGGTTATAGAGATTACTTAAAAAAAATAAAATCTTAAAATTTTTTTAAAAATTTTGTCTAATGCTTATTCAGTTTAGAGAAACAGAGACACAGCACAAGCAGGAGAGGGGCAGAAAGAGAGAGATGCAGAATCTGAAGCAGGCTCCAGGCTTTGAGCTATCAGCACAGAGCTGGATGCGGTGCTGGAACTCATGAACTGTGAGATCATGACCTGAGCCAAAGTCAGATGCCTAACCAACTGAGCCACCCAGGCGCCCCCAAAAGTAAAATCTTGAAAGAAAGAAATGATTATTAAGTGTGAAGGAATATTTGCAACAGTGGTTTTGTAGATAAACTTGGGTTTAAATTGGCGATCCAACATTAATGCTGATATCTTGGGAGTGTACTCATTTATAAAATGGATATTATGGGGGGCACCTGGGTGGAGCAGTTGGTTAAGTGTCCAAGGCTTGACTTCTACTCACATCATGATCTTATATTTTCATCCAGAATGTTATGGTAGTAGGCATATGAAATTATCTAAAGAAAAATTCAGGGGCGCCTGGGTGGCTCAGTTGGTTAAGTGTCCGGCTTTGGCTCAGGTCATGATCTCACTTTTCGTAGGTTCAAGCCCCGCGTCGGGCTCTGTGCTGACAGCTCAGAGCCTGGATCCTGCTTCACATTCTGTTGTCTCCCTCTCTCTCTGACCCTGCTCGCTCTGTCTCTCAAAAATAAATTTTAAAAAAATTAAAAAAATAAAGAAAAATTCAGAGTAAGCTCTGAAATTAGGTCAGTAGACTACTACAGTAGTTGTATTTCAACATCATCTAGAAAAGGGTAATGTAGCTCCACATGAATGTTGAGGTCTGCAAATCGGCTAAAATTGTACACTCAGCTGTGTTTTCCTGGGAGAGGGTCTGTAGCTTTTAATCATATTGATTGTTGGTGGTTTCTATAACCAAAAGAATTAAAACACTTTTCAAACGATGTTTTGAGGAAACATGATACACTTACTTTTTGAAGCTTATCAGGTAAGGTTTAGACTTAAATAATTTTCTACCTAATGTAGTTGATTTGCACTACAGATTGTGTGGCACCGTCCATTAAAGGTAAGCTTACTGAGGTTTCAGCAGCCAGCACTGCTTTCAGTAAGAGACTGCCAAGGACTATGGTTTCAAAGAATGTCCTGGTTTTTAATAGCAACAGCATCTCAATAGTAGTCGGGGTTATGGTCCTGTGAGGCTTTTGTGTGTTTAAGATTAAGCAAGTTTACATGATATTAGGACTTTATTTTCAGTATTAACTCTAAATTCATTCCTGTTCCTTATCACTGATGGACTCAAGTTTCAGGGTGTGATTAGAACGTAACCTGCATCTCATGGCTTGTTTTTATCTTGCTTTTATTCCTTCAGTGTTCCTTTCTGTCCCATTAGCATTTTTTCATGTATTCCTGTAATGATCTGATTAACCATAAATTAATATTGCATTAGGTTCTATGCTATAATTTGCTTTGCCGGTGCGTTTGAGTTGTTTACAGATTTCATTTATTTAAATAAAGTTTCTAGTTATTCTTGGGGTTGTATTCTCAAAGATGGGATCATCTAGCTAAAAGAAACTTGGAGTTTTGTGGGTCTTGGTATGTGTTACCAGATTATTTTTGAAATAATTTATGGGGTGCCTTGGTGGCTCCGTTGAGCATCTGACTCTTGATTTTGGCACAGGTCTTGATCCCAGCATCCTGGAATAGAGCCTCAAATCGGGCTCCTCGCTGAGGTTATGGTCTACTTATTCATTCTCCCTCTCTTTCTCTCCCCCCCCCCCCCCCCC